>PVJS01007095.1:27525-57463 GCA_004027185.1 Glis glis
AAAAAAAAAAAAAAAAAAAAAAAACTTCAGAATCCCAACACAATAAGAATTTGAGGCAATAATTAGGTAATGCAAGACAATCACCATTTCACTCTTTTTTTTTTTGCTCATATTTGAAATACCCCATTCACTTTGACAATGAGTAGATATGGTCAAATAAAATTTAATACAAAGTTGTAAAAATGTATACTAGAGGTCAGATATTCTACAGAAAATGAATCAGGCTAAGACTCACACAAAAGAATTGGAGAAGTAGAATTGGTGATTGAAGAACTAAATGTGAGGGGATATGCAAAGGAAAAAGGTGTGGGTAACAATTTTGAGATTACTGTCATTTAATATCAATTTCAACAGATCTCAAAAATGAAAGCCTATATTAAAAGTTAGTCCTTTCAAAGAGAAGCTGGAGATTAAGAAACATAAGAAAGAAAATTTTAAGTTAAAAAGTTGTATTTTCTGAAATGTGTTATGAAATATTCCAACAATACAGAAAAATACAGACCATAGCGAAATAAACACTAATAATATATCCATCCTTAACCTTTGTCAAATCTTAACATCTTTGTGTATTCACTTCAGATTTTAAAATATAAAACACAAAAATAGAAACTCATCAAAATAAATGCATAGCTTAATTAGGTGATACCCTTGTAACCAAAATTGGGACAAGAAGCAGAACTTGGGCATCCACACTTGAAGGTCTCCATGGGCCCGTTCTACTCCTAAGCTCTCCCTGCCCCCCAACGAACCATTCTTCTGACTTTTATAGAAATCACCAAGATGGAATTTTAGTCTGAAACAAAAAGAAAAAGAAATAATTCTGACCATATAATACCAAAATAACACAACTGATAAATGGTATCATATGCAAAAACCAAAGTCCGAAAAGAGTAGAAATTTCTCTTGGGTAATAAAAGACTTCCTTTACTCCCCCTCAAGTGATGGAGCGCCTTCCTCTCCTCACAAATGGACTAAACATTTTCCAAACTGGACACATTTTAGCATTTTGCAACCTATTTCACCTCCAACAGTAAAAATACCCTGCCTCTCTTTCTGTAGTTTAGTAAAGTCACAAAAACTAGGTAATGTTCCAAGTTGGAAAGAATAATCAGCAAGAACAGAAAGGTTCTGCTTCTGATATTAATAACTATATTTTTAATGTCAAGGTTATCATAGATAACTTTGCTTTCATTTAAAGTTAAAGATTCTGCTTTGAAAAAAGTTGCTAGTATTCATGCAAAATTGTTTCTTATTCCATACAGATCTGTAGCTAGGTCCCAGATAAAGCCAATGCTTTCATTCTATAGATTCACAGTATCTTAGATTTAAAAGAAATCTTAGACCTTCTTAACCTCTCCTCATTGGCTCCCCCCTTGATACCTGTAATAGATAAATAGTACACTACTTGAAGTAAAAGTGAACAATTTATTTATATACTAGTCAGGACTCTGGTTGCAAGTAAAAAAATATCAAAATTGTTTAGGCAGGTAGGGGAATTTATAGGCTCATCTAACTAAACTGCAAAACAGGGTGGGGGCAGAAGTGGCTACAATACTTTCGAAATTCTTTTTACTCTTAGCTCTGCATTTGTGGGTATGTCCACTTTCCTATCCTCAGCTGGCTTTGAGAATCTGTAGACTGGCATCATAGCTGCCCCCACTTTGGGCTCACGTTTTTTAAGCCTCACCTAATGATGAAGGGACTCTTTCTCCACTCCAGAGTGTGGAGAAACAGGTTTGGCAAACCCTGCAAATGTACACTTAATATACATGCATTTGATTGTATGTAATTTTTATATCAAAAGGAAAGCCCACTGTAAACAAATACTGAGCTCTACTTAATGAATGCGAGCTGAAATATTCATGAAGAAAGTGTACTAATGGCTGCAATCTACCTTGAAATGCACCAAAAATAATTTGAATTAATATCTGGGGAGATGGATAGATATGGCACAAAGTAAATGTAGTACAGTGTTAATGTTTAATGGTAGAGTTTAGGTGGTAGGTGTTCACTAGGTATAATTCTTTGGGCTTTGTGGTATAATTGAAACTTTCATAATAAAGTATTGGAGTGGGAATTAATCCTGAAGAGAGACTACTTAAACTAGTTCAGGTTCTCTACCCAGTCCTAACCCAGTGTGAGGAATGAGACACTGACTACTCAGCTTTGGTCAACTGCCTGCCGTTAAACTATCCACTCTGACCCACAAGGCATTATCACAGAGCTCCTGTGCAGGACCCCTTAGAGCAGGGGGGAGGCAGAGAGCCACCCTAATTTGTTTCCCCGACATTCTTCAGAACAACAGGGTGAACAGTAAGTCATGATTGAGTCCTTGCACTATGATGATGTCTCTCCTTGCCATTCACAAATCAAAACTAGCAATGCAATATGACTTTTCTTAGCTGACAACTTTAAAAACATGCCACAAGGAGCTGGAAAAGTTAGCAGAAAATGCCAGGTTGAGAGTGACCAGTATTTCAGAGGAAAGATATACTTGTCTAAGGATGAACTTGCTTCCAACCATTTGCTAGATAGTGGCTTAAGACTGAGTCAGTTTATGTCATTTAGCACCTGGCTCCTATAAAGCCCAGCTTCTGCAATTTAAACAAGGGTTTCTTAAATTGGGGTCCATGGGTATTGGCTAGGCTAAGTTAGGTTAGCCTAGCTTATGTGTGAAAAATATCCTCCCAACTAAGGGAGGATTTAAGCAATTGTTCCTTAATTCCTTAATGTATAGTTATATATTAAGATATATGCTTTTTTACTAAATTATTAAAAGGTCAAAATCACTCTCCCCCCCCTTCAACTTTTTGAAGACTGGATTTTATCAGGAATTTTACTAGTCAGCATTAGGAGGTAATACACCCTTGTCTAGAAAACTCAAAACACATTTGCATAGTTTTTAATTGACAGGAACATGAGGTCAGTTTTGCTAAATGAAGCCGTGTGTCCTCAAATTGGCTGAGAATTGACATGCCCAAGCCAAGGCCATCTTGGCCCTTTGTCATTTACTGTTTGATTTAGGAACATCCTCCATACGCCTCTATTCTTTTCTTCACTAGCACCTCCCACACATCAAGACCAGTAACTGGCTGCCATTCCATTCTGTCCATTCCAGGCCAGAGCAGGAAAAGAGTAGCTTCCGGTCCAGCCAGCCCTTTCACCCAGGCTAGTGTCAAAGCCCAGAACTTTATGAAGAGACCAACAACTAAAGAATCAGCCACATAGGTTTTTCTGAAAGGATCTCCCCAACCCAATGATTTTATAGCCATTAATTTATACAAGATCTACAGCAGTATTTCTCAAATTTTATTATGATTTTTTAAAAGCCCTGGAAGCTCTATATCTAAAACCCTTGCTATGCGTCTGTCCTTCTACCTGGTGCTCCAAAGTTATAAAGATAAGTTTAAGTAGCAGTAATGATAAAAATACCAACTAGCAATTCTATAGAACTTATTATATATACAGGAACTCATTTAATCTTTACAACAAGTCAGTCACATGGTTCCTATTAATATTTTCATGTCACAGATGAAAAAAATTGAGAAATGTAGAAGTTGAGTAATTTGTCCCAAGACACATGGCTAGAAAGTAGCAGTATGGGGTTCAAATCCAGAGACCATGCTTTTAAGTACTATGCTACAAATTTGGGAAAAAAATGTTCAGGTCTGTGTTTGCCCAAGATCACACAGAAACAGAGTCGTCTAGAAACCTGAGTTTGCTACTTGGAACTCTGGATTCTTTTCTTGTATAGTACAAATAGAACTCTAGGACTTCTGTGAAATTTCCCACAAAGAAGGGACAGAAGAGTGAGCCATGCCAGAGTACAATGGCCTGGGTTTTTCAATCCTATGGTGACAGAATTTGACAAAAGATCATAAATTTTGTTTATGTGAGTAGGGATATTCAAGAGATCCAAGAGTTTTGGCCAAGTTAGCTCAACCCCAATCTATAAAGGTATCCTCTGAGGCAGGGACTGGCGTTCATGAGTCTCTGGTGCTCGAAACTACAGTAAAGAGAAGACACTGAATCTCTTTGTCTCATTCCAATGTTGACACATAAAGACCCTAGCATGATCTAAGAACCATGATGACAGAGAACAATGAGATTAGCAAAACCAATAGCAGACCTCTTCCTTTAAGTCAGTGGTTATCAATTAAGAACCTTACACACCTGATTCTTTTTTATAATGAAAAATTTCAAACATATACAAAAGTAGAAAAAAAATGGTATAACAAATTCCATGTAGTCAACACCTAACTTGAACAATTATTGTCATTTTGCCATTCTTTCTTAGATTGTTTTAAAAATGGAAACTGTGGGGGTATGTCCCAGGAAAGTCTTATTTAATAGGTGGGGTCCAGCCAGGCTGGGTGTGGTGGCACACACCTGTAATCCCAGTACTTGGGAGGTTGAGACAGGAGGATCACAGGTTTGAGACCAGCCTCAGCAACTTAGCGAGACCCTCAGCAACTTAGCAAGAACCTGTTTCAAAATAAAGTAGGGCTGGGGTGTTGCTCAGAGGTAGAATGCCCCTGGGTTCAATCCCCAGTGGAAAAAAAGTAGGTGGAGTCTCAGGTTCTGTCTCTTTTTCAAAACTCTCTAATGAGAGAGAGTTCTGATGAGCTGCCCAGTTGGGATTGCCTCACCTCCGGTCCTGGAAGTGGGGACCACACCTGCCTGAAAGAAAACATCCCTAGAGTTGATGGTACAGCATTAGTGACACACAAGAAGAGATTCAACCATCCAGAGGTAGGAAAGAATCCATTCCAGATGATTCGAATGAAGAGACTATAATGATGGGTCAGAGATGAGGGTAGGTTAAGGGAAAGTTGGGGTGATTGAGACATCCAGAGATAAGCAATAATCAAAGGCCATTACCAGCCAGCCCTGGTCCCAGGGCCAAGAGGAGGAAATCCAGTTACCAGAGGCCACTGAGACGTGAAACCAGAGATGAGGGGCTGCTTGGCAGAACTGTAATTTGAAGTAATCAGGTACAACTACTTCTAGAGACACAAAACAGAAGCAGAGGGCTTGGAAGACAGACACTGGCCTCTCTTCCCACCCTCCAGTCGCCACCAATATCTCCTGTCATTAGCCAAACTCAACTGAAAGTCACACAGTAGGCCAAGAGATGCATCTGTGGGGATCAGCCTCCTGGGGCACACAGGAGGGCAGAGCATGCATCTGGGGAGCAGAACAAGGTGGGAAATGGGGGAGGAGAATAGTCAGCCAGGAGAACAAGTCAATCCTTCCAAACTCCGAAGTGAGACGGGATGGTCATCTCTGCTCAGAGACAGTCTGATTGATGCCTCTCAGTACCCGAAGGAGCCATGTCTAAGAGCAGAGGGTTGCCTAATCCTTGGTCATATTAGCCAAAGCCCTTGTCATGAGTGGCACCGAGTATGATTTGGTGTAACAAATGCCTGTACCCCTTCCTCAAAGTCAAGCTGTACTACATGGAGGCAAAAGTTCACGGATTATAATGAGTGACCATTTAAGTTGTCATGGTGAAGCCTGGCTTAATTTTTTTTAAGTTAACATTATTTCTGGTCGCAGAGACATTCGTTCTCAGTGAAATGCAGTTAAAGGCAATTACTTTCTTGTTGCCATTTATTCTCAATTTACCAACTAAAAGGACAATGCAGGGGTTCTGATCACAGAAGTTTTATGGAGCCCATTTTCCTCTTGAAATCTTGAACTCTATTATTTGCAAGTTGTTTAAAAGCTAGCATTTCAGTTTTCAAAGCTGCAATCGCATTTATTTTCTGGCTAAAGAGCAGGAGAAGAAAAACAACTCCCCAGGTTGAAGTTAATGTTTTTAACTCCTTCTCCCCAAGGGACACTCACACACACACACACACACACACACACACACACACATATATATATATGCAAACTTGCACCTTTTGACTCTGGAATCAGGCCCAGGAAAGTATCTTGCCATGGTTAAGCAACTGTAACCTGAGAATACAAACACAAGGCAGAGGAGCCCAGGGATAAAGGTGACATTCTGAGTGGTCTCCCTCGGAAGGGTCACTGACTAATTTTAGCCTGTCCTTTTTTTTTTTTGTACTGGAGATTGAACCCAGGGATGTTCTACCTCTGACCTACATCCCCAGCCCTTTTTAATTTTTTTTATTTTGAAACAGGGTCTCATAAAGTTGCCAAAGCTCTTGTTAAGTTGCTGAGGCTGGCCTCTAACCTGCCATTCTCCTACCTCAGCCTCCCAAGTACTAGAATTATATATGTGGGCCACCACATCCAGCATATCTTAAGAGGTGATCAGAAGGACAAAGGAGATTGAGGGAATCTGATTGCCTTCAATTTTCTGAAGGAATGGAATGGCTAATTATATGACTTCAAAGGGCAGGACTAGAAGCAGTCATTAGAGGAAAACCACTTCCACCCTAGAAGGAAAAGTTGGTAATTATCTGATTCATTCATTGCTCCTGTGCCTAGCTCAGTGCTTGACATATATAAAGCTCTCAATACCTGTCAAATGGATGAAAATCCTTGGCACTGTCCAACTATGGAGCTACCTGTCGCTGATGGGGTGACCAAGGATCCAAAATTTAAAGTCTTCTTCAGCACTTGCAGGGGGCACTGTAGAGGGCTTCTGTGTTCCAGACAGAAAATGTCATCTGTTCTGCTTCTGGAATTAATCAGTTTAAAGCTAATGCTGCTCAGTAGAACTGGGGTAGTTGGGGTAGAGAGTAAGAAAGGCCTCAAGGTAAACCCATCCTCATTCCAGGAGACAAATAGAAGGCAAATCTCATAGAGTGCTTCAGTGTGAGGGATAAAAGCCGATCCTCAGATTCTAGAAACAAAAAGCCAATGTGGGGGATCCCTGAGAAGGCATCTAAAGACTTCCAGCAGGTGGAAAAGAGGGAGTCAGGAGTCAGCCTGTGCCTGGGAGTCAGGTTTCAGGAGGCAGGGCAGAAGGCGGTTCTACAAGGTTACAGCACCAGACAAAGGCCAAGAGAATTATTTAGAAGTTGATTTTAGCTGGGCATGGTGGCATATACCTGTTATCACAGTACTTGTAAGACTGAGACAGGAGGATTGCAGGTTTGAGGCCAGCCTCAGCAACTTAGCCAGACTCTCAGTAACTTAGTGAGACCTGGCTTCAAAGTAAATTATTAGGAAGGGGGTGGGGGTCTGGTGTGTAGCTCAGAAGGACAATGCCCCTGGATTCAATCTCCAGGACCAAAAAAAGGGGGGAGGGAGAAGAAATTGATCTTCAAACACCCAAACAAAATCTATTTCTCCAAACTTCTAAAGGTAACAAGCAAGAAAATGAATCCACTGTTTCAGCTCCAGTAATGGTAGTGTATGCCTGTGAGTATCTCCCTCCACCCATCCACCATCAAGTGGATATCCTCACCTTTAAATATCCTCTTGATTTTGCATACAGTTAATTAAAGACTGCTGTTTGATTGCTCAGCTCATCTGTTCCATACTTGTGAGCCAATGTATGGAATTTACACACTGGTTTGAGTTTATCTTTGAGCATTTAATTTAGCAGGGAAATTTTCCTTCTTTTTCTGCTTAGGGTCCTAGCTCTTTAAATTCCATCTTTATTGGCAGGCTGTTGTCATGGAGAAAAATAACTTTAAGTAGCTCTTTGGAAAGCTTTGAGTTGCTGTTCCTTGCTATTTAAAGATCCCTCAGTAAAGCAAAAAAGTACACTCTGCTTCCATATAAGGCTCTGCCACTCGAAGGCAAGAGTGTCACTGGGGCTTCATTCCATGTGCTCATAGCTGTATAAGACATGTCCCAAGCATCTGGTGGTCACATTGATTAGGGTTGTCTACACAGCTTGGGAAAGAAAAAGTCAAAATCTGAAATCGTTAGTCCACTGGGCTCTCCAGTCATTATAAATAGAAGCAAACGAGAAATCTTATAATCATCATCTGTTTTGCCTCCTACCTGGAGTATTTGCTCTCATGTTGTCTTGGATTAAAGATGTAGTCCATTTTCTCTCCACCTCCTAGTTACATATTCAGTATCTAAAACTTTCTTCAATTCAATTCATGAGTATTTACCAGACACATAAAATACACTGAGCTCTTGGCTAGACACTGTAGAGGATACTGAAATATGGAATGGTGTCCTAGTAGAGTAAGATTTGAGAGAGAAGACAACACAGATGTAGGGGATGAAACACTAACTGATAAAGAATATGACTGATTCCTAACTTTGGATGATAAGACTCATTATAGAGCTATTTTTAAAACACATATTCCCAGGCACTTGCGCCAGACCCACAAACTCCAGGAGCAGGGCTCAAGAATCAACAAGATTCTGCGTCATGGGCATGACTGACTTCTGTATGACCTCTAACAGGTACATTTCCTATTCTCAAGTTTCCTCATCTGTAAAATAAGGGAAGTGGTCTAGGTAGCCTCTGAAGTCCTTCTTTCTGTAACACACTGATATTTTGTTATTTGTAATAACACTTGTGGTTTCGATAATAATCTATGTAAAATGTCAAAGAGGGCTTATGGACAATGTAGGAGCAAAAACATTCCAATGGATGTGGAGTGGGTCCACTTTAGAATTAGACATCCTTTGATTTGAACCTCTGTTCTGCAACATACTGGCTAGATGATCTTAGCCAAGTGTGATAGTTAATCTAATTTGTCAACTTGACCGGATCATGACACACCTAAGATCATGTGACTTTGGGTGTGTAACAGCAGATTAAATAGAAAGTCCTGCCCTAACTGTAGGCAGCAGGGTTCTGATAGGTGCAGGACTTAGATAAAAGAAGGAGAAAGCTGCGTAGAGGGATGCGCGACTCTTTCCGAAGAAGAAAACGCATCTGCTCTTGTCTGAGATCGTCAGCCTCCAACTTCCCTGTTTCTCTAAAGAGCTTCTTGATCTTCTGCTCTCGTCTGAGATCATCGGCCTCCAGCCCTTCGAACTGAAACTTCACCATCGTTTCTCCGAAGAGTTCTTAGACCGCTTGACCAGCTACTGGTTCCTCTGACTCTCCACGTGCAGTCGGAACTCGGGACTACATTGTAAGCTGATCTGATAAATCCCTTTTTCCATACACTCATTCTGTGAATTCTGTTAGTCTAGTGAACCCTGACCAATACACCAAGTGCTTTAACCTGTCTGGTTTCTTATCTATAAAATGAGAATAATAAGTACCTACTTCTCAGAGTTGTTATGAGAATTGAAAAAGACAAGGTAGATAAAGCACATAGTAACTGTGCACAACTGTTATGAGCATTATTCTTATTGGTGGAAAGAGGAAAATAAGGAACTCCAGCTGGAGCAACAGCTATTGAGAAAATGCCCATAGGTTGTGAGGAGCACGGCATGTTAAGTGCAGAGGAGAAACTGGCTTGCTGTGTTGGGAAGAGAGAGAGAAGTCTGGATAGTGTCCGTGGGCTTAGATTATCCAGTTTGTTGTATAGATTCTGTCTAAAGAAGACTTCTTCACTTTCTCCAACCAAAAGTTCCCTTCCTGGATATCACTCACTCTTAAAATGGATCCCCAACAGTAATTATTAAAGCAAGAGCTTTGTCTCTTTCTGCACAGAGAGAATCCAGGCGGTGCCTCCCTGTAGGGTTGATCTGGTGCTGCCAGAATGGGTCATATACAGCATTCTCTCACTTCAGCAGGATAGCACAAAGTTTTGAAGGAAGTGGGGCTGTGGCTGGCCTGAGGTGCTTTGATCTTCCCTTGGTGTCAGAAGAGGTAGGTTACTGCCAAGCTGCAATTCCAAGAGGAATCTGGGCTCACCATTTTGTTCACTGTAGATATCCCTGCTTAGGAAGTGAGTTTATTCTTCATAAACTTAGAGTAGAATCTAGCTATGCCCCAGTTCTGAGGAGTATGTAGGAAAAAGGATCAGAGATATAGCCAGAGATATTCCAGGGGTTGTCTAAGTGCCCAAATGGTTTAAGAAACCTTATTCTTGGTTTCTATTCATTTACATTTGAGACCAAGTGAATTATCTAAATAATTTATTTGTCTTCTCTATTGTTATGGTTTGGGTTTAGAAAAAGCTCGTGTGTTGAAAGCATGTCTCCAGTGCAGAATGGTTCGGAGGTGGGGCATGGCTGGAGGAGATGGGCCACTGCGGGCATGGCCTTGAGGACTATATCTGTTCTTGGCCGCTTCTGTCACTCTCTCTCTGCTTACTGCTGCCATGAATTCAGGAGCTTGCCTCTGCCATGCCATGTTGCCACCATGATGTCTCTGTCTTGGAGCCAGCCAACTATGGGCTGAACCTCTGAAACCGTGAGCCAAATAAACTTTTCCTGCTCTAAGTTGTTCTTGTCAGGTATTTTGGTCGCAGCAATGGAAAAGTGACTAAAAGTTTATCAAAGAAAACATTTTGAAGGCCACTTGATAAAGGGCCTTTTCTCTTTTTTAAATGAAACAGTTTGCCTTATCAAATAAATATATTAGGTATTAAAGGAATGACTTTAGCTATCCAATCATTTATTACTACTATTATTTACTGATATCTACTATATATGTAGCATTTTGCGAGGCACCAAGGCAGAAATTCACAAGTGGGTAAAATCATGGATTCCTGGGCCTTCTTTCAGAGATTTTGATTCTGTAGTGTTGGAATGAGACCCAGGAATCTAGTTTTAGCAAAGCTCCAATTGATTCTGAATGATCAGACTGCATTTTTAGAAACTCTAGTGTAAATGATGCCAAGATGAATAAGGAAATATTTCTCCTTCAAGGAATTTATAATTATCTATATCATACCCATCAAGTAGATAAATGAATTTTCCTACTTCCAACTTTTTCCTTCTTCTCTCCTCCCATTTATTCACCCATTGTCTATACCCTCTGTACAAGGCACATTGTTGGCACTGGGAGACAGAAAGATGAAAGCAAAAGATATCTGCCCTCTAAATGCATGTGTTTGTGAGGTTCATAATCATTATTACCATTTTCATGGCAAAGTGAGCATAAGCTACTTCTGACATACATGCATTCTGTATAATAAACCCTCATAGGGGGAGTTTCTTATACCAATTCAGCAATCTCTTAAGTAAGCATATGAGATTAATTACAAGAAGTTTATTTGGGGAGGGGGATGAAGTAGGGAGGGAAGAAAAGAAAACTGTGTAGATTCCATATATTTATTTATCTACTACTCTATAACACCAATGGGCCAAGTTCTAAGGGGTATCAAAATTAAAAGTGAGATGATATTTTTGAGGGATATCTATATTTAGGTTGCATTGGCTAAGATACCTTTGGCTTCCAGTAATAGTATATCAAATTAATAATGCCAAAAATACAAAGATGAAATGATTACAAAACCCTAAGAAAACACTATTTAATCTGTTGCTCAATCACATAAGCACTTCTGGAATAAACGACAGGAAAGCATGTGGCATGTAGAGAAACTTGAGAGAGAAGCAGAGAGATGAGAGAGAGAGGGAGAGAGAGAGAGACAGAGAGAGAGAGAGAGACAGAGAGAGAGGGTTTTTCAGGAAATGAAAATATTAAGAAAACCAGAAATGGAGTTAAATATTCTATAATGACTAGAAAACACATGTGCAATATCAACAGCAGCAACATTATGGTCTTAACAATATTTATATCAACATTAGGATAATTCTCTTATTTTCCATGCTAAGTATTTTTCATTTTAAATAAATAATATCTTTTATTTGAATTTGTGTGTGTACGTGCATGTGCACATAATATTTTTCAAGAAGCACACCAGCTAATTAGACAAAATGGGTGCAAGTTAGTTAGGCTAAAATGCATATTCCTTCTTTCTGATGCCTCTTTTAGTGAAGCTTCCATGTACCTGTGAGACACGAACCCTGGTGAACACTGGTGCTATATACCATCCAGCAGTGATGTTCCAAGCTTCAGTTGCACCCAGATGCTGAGTAATGGGGATTGTGCCAAGTCTGTGCAAGTGGAAAGCAACCAAAGTAGGGCGCAATGTAACCCTGACTTCTACTGGTTAGAGAAGAGCAAAAACATGAGATAAGGTAATTACCTGATCTAATGTAGTGTCTCTTCCCTAGTCCAGCTATTCTGTATCTCACACTCATGTTTCTGTCCTTTATGTTGTTAATATTCATGGTTATTTTACTTATGTATTCATTTACCTGGTTTTTATAATCTTTCCCCTAAAACAAAAACTCTGTGAGGACAGATACTCTATTCTTGTTCCCCATTGTGTTCCCAGGGCCTGTGGGCTTTCAATAGTTAGGGAGTGAATGCATGAGTGAATTCATGTTCCTGTTAACTAGTTTTAGAACACAGTTACTTGAAATCTACAAAGCTGTCCAGCCCTAACTGTCCTTCCATCAGGTTCAGGGGACAGATCACCACAGGAGGGATGTTGGGTGTGGGGAATGTTCCACAAATAAAATGCATCAAACCAAACATCACCAGGCAATCAATAAAAAAAGAAACAGTACTCTAATACCTACATCATCAAGTCTGTGATTTGGCTTGCTTAAGGAAAGCTGATTCATTATCAGCGGTCACCCCCTAGTGGTAAAGAATATACTTATCAGGGTTCCACATTTCTGGTAGTTTCAAAAGTAAGGGAAAGGTGCTAGAGGTTTTTGCTTAAAAGTTTGCTGAAAAGCAAAAGATTGCTTTTGCTACCAATCTCACGACCTTTAAACCACACATACTAACACCCACACGTGTGTGTGTGTTTGTGTGTTAGTATGTGTGTGTGTGTGTGTGTGTGTGTGTGTATGAAATTTCATATATATATGAAACTTAGAAAGAAAAAGATTTATGAGTTATCCCTTACCTTGAGAATCTGGCTATTTATTAATTTATTGGAAAATATAGGTGGAGATAAAAGTAACTTACTTAAAACTGTCTTTGAACTTTGCTTCTATCATCACACTTACTTATGAAGATCTTTCCTAGGAACTAAAACAGCTTTTTATTCTCAAAGCCTCTTAGAGAAGAATATTGATTTCCTGTTTAAAATTTGACATTTACTTTATGACGTCCACAAAACTTTCAGAAAGCCAGAAAACCATGACAATGCAGATCAACTTCCTGATAAATTTTGGCAAACTATTGTTTTTAAGCAGTGAAATTCAGCCAAATTGCTACTTACAAATCATTAGTAAAGCAGTCAGTTGCTTAACTAAATTCAACCACATTTCCCTGCCTCCACCTAATCCTATCTCCCAAAAAACTCACAGACATATATATATATATATATATATATATATATATATATATATATATATCTGTGGGTATATATTGTGGGAGGATTTTAAAAATAAACCTCCAAAAATGCTAATTCTGAAGTCATTGAGAGCAGAGAACACATTTTCGCATAACATGCATTTAAATTTGGTATTTGACTCTCCCTCTTAGCTAGAGAGACTTTGTAGTGAATTTATGAGTTTATAGTGAGAAGCCCATCTGTTTATAGGACTTGATTGAAATGCTCAGTATGTGTGTGTACTAGCAACATTTTTTGAGCACCCATTATGTATATGCATTGAGCGGGGCATTCAAACATCCCAATAAATTATGAAGTAGACACTATCGTCATCTCTATTTTACAAATGAGTCTGCTGAGATATATTAAGTTCCTGGCACAAGGTCACCAACTGTGGTACTAGATCGCGCTGGATTCTACGTGGCTGTCCTTTTAATGTTGGCTTTTTCCATTAATTGGGTCTACAAAACAATTAGGCGGGAACTTAGTAAGTGCCATGACTCTGGTCATCAAGAGTACTGGCAAGATTCCAGAGGATTCAGGGAGTATTTATCTCCTATTTAATAAAAACTTCCTGGTGAAAATCTTTGTTTTAAAGAAGTAGTAATCCAGGCGTGGTGGTGCACTCCTGTAATCCCAGTACTGAGATAGGGAGGCTAAGTTTGGGAGGCTGAGACTGGAGGATCACAAGTTTGAGGCCAACCCCAGCAACTTGGTGAGACCTTTTTTAAAATTTAAAAAAATTTAAAAGGTTGTAGCTTTGACATAGAATTCCCTAGGTTCAATCCCCAGTACAAGAAAGAAAGAAAGAAAGAAAGAGAGGGAGGGAGGGAAAAAAAGAAAAGAAAAGAAAAGAAAAGAAAGAAAAGAAAAGAGAAAAGGAAAGGAAAGGAAAGGAAAGGAAAGAAAAGAAAAGAAAAGAAAAGAAAAGAAAAGAAAAGAAAAGAAAAGAAAAGAAAAGAAGTGAGCCTAGGTAATGACCAAGGTCTTACAGGGCATCAGTGGCATCCTTCTTACTGTTATGTTTTTAAGTACTATTGTAGATAATCTGGATAGTTTCTATAATTCTCTTACATAGCTAAATTTCAGTTATTACTTTTCACTCAGCTGTTTTTTCCTACTAAATATAGATTGTGCCCTGTACCCTTTTCAACCACCAAAGAACAATAATTTAGTTTAATTAGCATTTTAGTTACTTTGGTTAACCAAATTTTATTCTTTGGTTAACCAAATTAATTACTTTAGTTAACCAATATTTTATTCTATTCAATTTGTATGGCCATTGGAACTTTCCTATCTGTCTAGAAGAAAATTCCCATGGTCTGGAAAATCGGCTGTCTCTCTGGTGGGACTGATAGTTGCACACTAATTGTAACATTTTATATAATACAACAGATGGCAGTGGCTCCTTTATACATATGTAAATGAACCCCACGAAGATGTTCAGACTGGTGCATCAGTAAGGCTATCTAAGAAAGACAAGTAATAGAATATTACAGTACAGAAAACCAAATACCAAAGAGGTAAAATTTCAATGAGCCTCAGGTATAAAATTTTATATTTCAAGTATCATTGAAAAAGAAGGACCAAATACTGTAGAAGTATTAAAATGGGTAGCTTGCCTTGTATCAATGCTGAAAATTTGTTTTTAATACAACTACTATTTTGTTAACTATTTTAGAAATGGTATCATGTTTGAGCATGCCATTCATTCACCTTGCTCATGGGGAAGAGGACAGAACAGACTGAGTACGTTTTATTTTGTTTTTGTGTTTTGGTACTGAAGAATGAATCTAGGGGCATTATACCTCTGAGCTAGACCCTTCCCCCCAGCCCTACTTTTAATTTTTTATTTTGAAATAGGATCTTGCCAAATTGCTGAGACTGGCCTCAAACCTGCGATCCTCCTATCTCAGCCTCCCAAGTACTAGGATTACAAGTGTTCACCACCATGCCAGGCAAGTCAGTACGTTTTTTTGTGTTTGTTTGTTTGTTTGTTTTTTTTGCAGTACTGGGGGTTGAACGCAGGGGCATTCTACCTCCGCGCTATGCCCCCAGCCCTATTTTTTATACTTTATTTTGAAACCGGGTCTCACAAAGTTGCGGAGGGCCTCACTAAATAGAAAGAGAGAGAGAGAGAGACAGTGAGAGAGAGAGAGAGAGAGAGAGAAAGCTGAGGCTGGCCGCAAACCCGGATCCTCTGGTCTCTGCCTCCCAAAGTACTGGCATTACAAGCGTGCACCACCACGCCCGGCTCAAGTCAGTACATTCTTAAAGATTTTTTTTCTTATAGTGGGAGTATTTAGGCATTGCTAGAAGTCTGGTTGGAAATGTGGCTATAAAGATCCATGGTAAGAACTTTCATGCTATTTAGCAGAATGGATGAGAATTGGGACTGATTTTTCATTTCTGGTGATCAAACCATTCCAGATCGCTCTTGGCTGGAAACAAACCATCTTCCTGTAGTCTTTGTCAGGTGATGAAATGTCTTCAGTGCTTCACGATTACTTTCTCATCACTGTGAAAACAGGTGGACAGGAGATAAAAGACTTATTGTGGCCCTATCTAAGGCCCAGATGGAAAGTTTTTGGGTGATTTTTCCTAGCCCCAACATTAGCCAATGGGACTCACTCTTCCCACATTCTTGCAGTCTCCCAGGGAGAGAACGCAATATAGGGGGAGGCCAGGCATTCAATACTTCATAGGGCAAGCACCCCATCCGTTTTAGTTAGAGTGTACCCAATTCTAAACAGTAGTAGGGGCAGGACCTGTACCCAAGTGAGTTTCATTTCCTGACAAATTTTTCCTAAAAACAGTTTGATTTTGATAGTTTCCCAAAGCATTACATAAGTTTGTATATAAAATTACAGTATCTAGAACCCAAATTTTCAGCAACCTTGACCCAAAGACAAAGCAAATTCCACATTGTTTTCTTACAATCCATGGACCCAAATTATCTTAGACTTCAAGAAGCCAAGAGCATTTCAAAGCACTCAGCTGTTTCCATTTACCCAGTTCATCTTTAAGTCCTTTATAGATTACCCCTGAAACTGAAACACCAGGTTAACATTGTTAACCTCTGAAGCCACTTTTTTCAAAGAGAATTTCTAACAATAATGAAGTTTACTCGTGCAGGGGACCATGGTGACTGGGGACTGGTTTACAAACCATGCCTGGCCCTCCGTCACAGAAAGCTCGGTAGAGCACTCCCGGAACCCCGCCATCTTGCTTTTCTTCCTCCCACTCTTGTGGGCAGGGGCGGAGGTGTCACTTCAACACACGCTATGCTTGGCCCCCCTTTGTCCATAGCACCGACAAGTTAGCCATGGAGAGACAGCCTTGACCCCCACCAAGGGCACAGGAAACTATTGTGAACTCCCCGGCACCCCTTGTGCTCTCTTGCTTGCTTTTTCCCTTTCATCCATACACCATGGTCATAGAGCCCTGGGAATATTTGTGGGCTCAGAAGTCCCTGGGTATAACAACCTGTCTGGCCATGACAGACGCAGAGAGTCAATGGGGCCTTTCAGTTGCACACCACCTGTCTCCAATGTTCACATGAGACACTTCCAGAGAGGGATAGAGAAAGGAGGCGGGTGTTTGTCATCCAGTGGTGTCTTCTAGCATTCATGAGGGTGCAATTTGTCTGCGTCTTGGGCAAGGAGCACTGTTGTGGCCACAGCTCACAGGCACAGTGGCCAATTAGACACAACTCCATCCAGCCATTTTGAGAGATTAGCAACCAGGTGTTCCCACGATCCGAGCTTCTGTACTAGGATTCCAACTGCAGTTTTGTTCCTTTCTGAGCTAAATCTGGGAATCCCAGACTGGAGCTTCTTGTGACTTTTTCTTTAATAGCTTGAACACTCCCTGTTGGTCCTTTTCCCAAATCATGGCTCCCTTTTTACCCTCTTTGTGGCTTTATATAGAGGCTTAGCAATCACAGAGAAGTTGGGGATTCAGAGTCAGCAGAACCCCACAGCTCTTAATGCTCTCCCGGAGGTTGGCACCAGAATGGTTCAGACCACCTCTTTTCTCCCGGTTCCTAAAAGTCTCTCTCCTCATTTTAAGTGGCCTGGCTGATGGGAGTCGGCTGACAGGAGCCATTCAAATGCTGAAGAGGTCTAGGCAGCTGAAGCAGGTGGTGGTGGCCAGGAGGAGGCTGAGGAGGGTGCTGGCAGGAGTGGTGTGTTATGCTCTCCAGGTGTGGGTGAATACCCTCCAATGCTCGATTGTCTCAGGCGAATGGCCTGCGCCCCAGATTTCAGTCCTATTAGTTGTTGCAAGTCCCATCACAGGGCTAGTCTTCCCCCTGGAGGTTTTCTTGGTGGTGGCCTTCGACCCGTGGCTGAGAAACATGTCAGAATTTGTGGCGAATGTCCCCTGCACTCTAACGAAGGCAGTCACTGGTTCTCTTCTACCTCTGGATAGAAAGGACTGAAAGTACTTCACTGATTAAAACTTGCAGTATCAGCCAGCAGGAAGAATTAGTACTAGTTTGTTTTCAGTTCATTATCTACAAATTCATTCTCACAAGTTGCCATAAGGAATGAAGCAATAGTTAAAATCCACAAGAGGTTTTATACAGAATGTTTACCTGAGGGTCAGAGCCCAGCTAATAATAATAGCTAGCTTTTAGTTAATACTTCTGAGGGTGCCTGGTGCTGAGTGCTCTGTGCTGAATACTCTCTGCTTGTTAACCTACTTCCTTCTTCCATCCACCCCACAATGCAGGTGCTGTTGTCATCCCAGCTCACAGATGAGGCTGAGAGAGATGCGAGGCTTTCGGTCTCACAGCTGGTAGGTGGCAATGCCCTTCCCTATTACATCAGCGTCAGAGTGTGAGATGAGGCAGCTTAGTTACATCAGTGGTTCACAAACTTAGCTGCAGATTAGGTTCACTTGGTGTGCTTTTATAAGGTCATTTGTTGGGTGTTTGCTATATGCCAAGCATCTTGTTTAATTCTCAGTAGTGGCGAGATTTCATCAAGGAAATAGGAAACACCCAAACTCAGGATCAATCGAGGCTCAAGAAGTTTGGTGGTTTTCCTGATTTCAAAGTCCACAGGCTTCAAGTCAGGCACATGGGCCAATTACACAGTCAGGTGCTTCTGACCAGCACTCCTAGGCTTTGAGTCCCAAGAAGAATTGCTTTTTTTTTTTCCAAAATTTTGTCACAGATTTTTAGTCAAGCTGTTTCCATTAAAAAGTACTGATTTTAAAAACTAATAACTTAAAACTGCCACACACACACAAATAAAAAAATGGTCCACAAAGCATTTTTCTTTCCTTCTGAAAGCTTTACAATGCATTATTATCATTAACCAGTCTTTTACTATTCCTACCACTGATTAAGACTGGGGTGGCCTATGGTGATTAATTAGGACACAACTAAATCACTTCAGCTCCAATTGTACCCATGTTCTTCCCTGGAAAGGTGAACGAACCTTTCATGGGCTACCCTACATCAAAAGCTGGCCCCTCTACCTCACAGAGGGTCCGCTGCTTACTGGGACTTAATTTTTACTCATAGTCTCCAGTACACCCTTTCTTATCGTTTTTAATCTGCTTTCAAGTGGAGTCTGCTTCTCTTGCATCCCTCCAATTTCAATGTGAGACAGATAAAAGACAAACACTCACTTCATTCATCTCCAGGCAGTCCCCTCTCAGGGATATTTCAGGCCCCTCTAAGCTTTGGCAGGCCAGTGATCCCAGCTATCACGTCAGTGCTGCCCTGAGCCATATGAGGTCGTTCTGGAACCAAGGATCGGAACTCCACAATCACTTCAGTCCTGTGGGCTGGGATCAGAATCCACAGTCCGTTTTCTATCTCAATCACACATCACACAGTCGTCAGTCACTCAACACCCTCCCTTTTCTCCTGGGTCTTGGTTTTCTGAGAGTCACCTTGTGCCAGTACTCGGAGGACCATGGGGGTTGATCAGACCCCCCTTCTGTCCATTAGGGCAGGTTCCTAATTGTCCCAGGGCTTTCCTACCATGATTAAAACGTCTGTTGATGTCCCTCATTCTGTCCCCAGTCTACACTTCTCATCGGGTAGCCACGTGGGACGTTGACTTCCCTGTTGAGGCCTCCTACACAGGGATAAAGGAGCCCCTGGCACGCTCAGTGGACCAATGTCACCAGGGAAGCTAGGTCCCCCATGTTCAGTCAAGGGAGAGGCAAAATGCCCCCAGCTGGGATCTCCTGTTCCCCAACCCCATATTGGGCGCCAAAATGTTTCAGGAGGCCAGGCCAGGAGAGATGATGACCTGGAGACCAGGTTCAGAAGGAGAGTTTCTTTATTTCTGCTGCATGGCTCAGAGGACTACATCCAAAGCCTGAACCCCGAATGGTATCAACATATAGATTATACAGCTTCAGGGAGACGGGGCAGGGCTTGCTTGGCTCGACAGGTGTGAAGCTTGGGTTAGGTTTCAGTTTCTTTTCCTGAGCCTGATTTCTTCTAACTGCTCCCATGTGGAACATACATTTGGTGGGGGCCTGGTTAAAGGAAATGAGTTCTAGATGGAGAAAGTTTCAGTGCAATCTTAGGCTCCTGCCTCAGTTGCTCTCCCTGGCCTATTAGCAGATGGGTTTAGAGAATAGATGAAAACTGCTCAAGGAGGCCACCCACAGCTTGTGTTCTGCAAAGGCAGCATTAATTTTGTTCTTATTTCTGATGTACTTCCTTACTTGAGGGATAAATGGCCTATTTCACTGTCCTTGAACTGATACAGGCCCTCCTTCATTTAGAACTAGTTCAGTGAAGTTTTCTGAGTGGGTGAGGTCCTTGCCTGATTTCAGTGCATTCATTTTTTTTCTTTTTTTTTTTTGTGGTACTGGAGACTGAACCAAGAGGCATTCTACCTCTGAGCTATACCCCCTCCTTCTTTTATTTTTTTATTTTTAACAGGGTCTTGCTACATTGCTGAGGACTTTGCTAAGTTGCTGAGGCTGTCCTTGAGCCTGTGATCCTCTTGTCTCAGCCTCCCAAGTACTGGGATTACAGGTGTGTGCCACCACACCCCACTCTTTTCTGACATTCTTGATGCCTCAGTCCCACAGGCTCCAGATCCTGTTGATAGGCCAGAGAGAATATGAAAAGAGGCTCATGAGCTGTTTAAATTTAAGCCCTTCCTGAGAAGTGGTGTTTATTTAGAGGAGGAACACCATGTAGTCCTTGAGTGTCTAAGGTTGGGTGTACCCAAGACAATCTTTAGATGCATGACCATGATTTAATTGCAGACCACCCTATCAATATCTCTCTACCCATAACCTAACATGACTGGTTTTCCACTTGATTTGTACTGCCCTGATTTGGAGGGAGAGAAAACAAGGCAAAGAGACTTGAAGGATCATTGAACAATCTTATAGCTGAAAGATCATACCAATTAATCCAGTGCTTCTCAAACTTGTGTGAACATAAGAAGCACCCAAGGTGCTGGTTAAAATGTCAATTCACAGGCCTTACCCTGCTTATTTGGATTCAACAGGCTTGGGTGAGGCCAGGTATGTCTGTATTTTTAACAAATGCCCCAGGTAATACTTGCATTTAGGCACGTTTTGGAAATAGCAGTTTCATACAACCTTTTCATTTACTGAAATAAGAAACAGGCTTAGAAGAACCTGAGTGTATATCTGGGTCACATAGTTGCCAAGGATCTTCAGTTCCTTGACTTGGATTTTTAAAATTTTTATTTATTTATTTATTTATGTATTTATTTTTTGGCACCACGGATTCAACCTCAAAGCTACACCCCAGCCCTTTTTATTTTTTGTTTTGAAACAGGGTCTCATTAGGTTGCTAAGAGTCTCGCTGCATTGCTAAGGCTGTCCTTGAACCTGTGATCCTCCTGTTTCAGCCTCCCAAGTACTGGTATTACAGGCATGTGCCACAACACATGGCTATGGATTATTTCCCTTATGCCTGCCTCTACTAAATCCTCATCCCACTAAAATCTGTACAAGTGTACACAGCAAGGGAACCGAGAACCACGACCCCCCCCAATCCCTTAACTTCTTTAGTGTCTCCAATGAAAACATTAGCTGACCTCTTTCAATATTCCCTCACGGTAGCCGGGCGTGGTGGCGCACACTTGTAATTCCAGTACTTGGGAGGCAGAGACCGGAGGGCCAGGTTCGCGGCCAGCCTCAGCTACTTAGTGAGGCCCTTCGCAACTTAGCGAGACCTGGTTTCAAAATAAAGTATAAAAAATAGGGCTGGGGGTGTAGCTTGGAGGTAAAACGCCCCTGGGTTCAGTCCCCGGTACCACAAAAAAATAAAAAATATTCCCTCATGGTGAAACTTTTTTTCGAAAACTCTACTCATAATGCATATGGCCCAGATTGGCATCTGGATTTTAAGGTAAGCTCTGCAGATGACCAGATGACATCTTTTATGGCTCTGTGGAGTTGGGGACTTCAGTCTCGTAAATTCTAATCTGGATCCTCATCAAGTATCACTTGGTTTACAGGGTGAAAACCCAGCAAGGTAGGTGTTCAGAGCAGTTTTTCATCATTGGGAACTAAAAACAATTACTAATCTGTTTTCACTAATGTGGTCCATCTGTGAATGAGCAATTTGTGTGATTTTTCCTAGGAAGGACATCACATTCTCCAATATTTAAATGCTTAGTACTCATAATCAGAGACAGAAATATCCAGCCAACCTCAATTCTTATAAAACGGAGCTGAAAGCAGGTGATTCAGCTGACTTTAGATGATTCAGCCCTCCTTGATAGCCAAAGTTGGTGAGTCATATGTCTACTGTCTGATGAAATTCATTGCAGGAGCTCAAATTCCAGCAGCCTCCAATACATCAAATTCTTTAGTAACTCCTTAGTACAAATGGAGTTATCCTAGCCTTCTCCTTCACCCTCAGTCTTTATTCCTCTTCAAAGAAATACAAGTTGAATTTGGAGATATTAAGTGGATCCGACAAAGAACAGCCCATAATTTAGGGTAAACTTGTCCTTCCTTCTGCCTTGATCTCTCTGGCAATCTGGGTTTTGGGGAAAATCCAAAGTGTGGGCTGGTTTTGTTGAGGACAGAGCCTTGGGTTTTCTGAGCCTTGTAATGAATGAAAAGTGAGTAGGAACAAATCCTAATTTCGGGTTTATTAGGGGAGAGCTTAATGTAAATTTTAGAATTTATAATAGAATATTCTGAAGCCTACATTTTTTTCATATTATTTTAAACAGAGAAGTTGTTTTCTATGGTTCTCTTCAATCTTATTGACATATTTGAAAGTCTTTGAGACCCTCAACCTTACCTTAATTCTCTTAAAAATTGCTCATCTTTTGTTATGTAATAATAGTAATAGTTGCTGTCATTTACTGAGCTTTTAGATATTATGCAACATTGGATAAAATTGAAAATATGGAAGTACTAATTTACCATTGTCTTAATAGGCAGTGGTCTTTTAAGGTATTTAAAAACATTGTTTAAATAAGGGATTTATAAAGAAAAACTTTTTTAATGTTGTTGGTCAATCTACCTGTGCTAAGTTAGACAATACCAAGGTGCCTATATTCCAAGAAATACTTTAGGGAAATCAGACTGCGAGACAGGAAGAACCAAAGTCACTCAAACTATAGAAGCAATATTGACATTCTCTCATCTCTAAGATTGCTTCTTACTATGGAAGATTCTGGGGTTTGGGTTAGCTGCAGTATTGGCTCAAATTCTTCATGAATCAGATGAGCAAATGTCTAAGGCCAGATGACAGAAACAATATAGGAAACATGAACAACATCCTTCTGAAATCTCTATTTGTCCTTCAGCTTTTAGCAGTGTGGATCTGGGCAAAGGCTGGACTCCTTGATAGCAGAATGCATGTTTACAGGGCCATGGCCTGCTGGTTTAATCAGCATCTGCTCGTGAACTGTCCTACCAAATGTCCCAAGTGGCAGACAAACCACAGAGAACCAGACCAGAAGACAGCTTATAAATCTTCTAATATTTTCTTTTTATAAATGGAAAGCTGAGATTCCAAGAAGTGGTAAGTTTGTCCAAGATCATAGACTGCATTTGTGCCTAGTCGTAACATGACCTCGGTCTCCCATTCTTTTTTTTCTAAGTGTCATTTTTGGATCTCACTATTGTTATTGGATTCTCTGTTTGTAGTGGGCACTTAAAAAAAAAGAGCAAACAAAAAGCAAATGCCACATAAGCCTCTCTGAAACAAATGTTATTTAATATTCAAAATGGCAGAACAGAAAACTTATTAGATGGTTCTTTTTATAAAATCCTTCTTTACACCAGGCATAGTGGTGCACACCTGTAATCCCAGTACTTGGGAGGCTGAGAGAGAAGGATCCCAGGTTTGAGGACAGCCTCAGCAACATAGCAAGATTCTCAGCAACCTAGAGAGACAACCTGTTTCAAGACAAAAAATAAAAAGGTGTAGCTCAGAAGTAGAATGTCCCTGGATTCAATCCCTAGTACCACATACAGGAAGGAGGGAAGGAAGGAAGGAATCCTTATTGAAAAATTACCCATTTTATATCCAGAGGCTCATCCTCTGTTTAGTTTTGACCTTAACATCGAAGAGTATTTTGTTGCACATACCCTTTGACCTAGAGATTCATCATAAACATGCACTCCCATAAATATACTGGGATCTACATTGTGGCATTGACTGAAACCATAAAAAATAGGGTATAGCTATCAGTAGGAAACTGGTTAAAAATTACAAATTTAAAAATTAAAGACTACATATATGTAGTCTTTGTTGCTGTTAGAAAAAGAGGTAAGATATCTACTTATTGATATAAAAGGATATTCAGTATTCATTCCAAAGTGAAACAAGAATAGTGTGTATGCATGAAGGATGATTCTATGAGTTTATTTGTTTTTAAGTGTTTATATGCTTTGTTTATATATCTTTGTTGTATAGGAAATTCTGGAAGGATACCCAAGAAAAGTATTATTAGCATTACTATTTGATAATGATTTCATAAGTAATAAAAAAAAGAGCAGGTGTTTGAGGGGGAAGTCATCATGTTTTCCTAAGCCTAAGGCTGCTGGCCCAAAATCAATAGATTTGACCTATTTGTACAAAGAAGTTAGTTCTTCCAGGCAGGGCTGCTGGAACTGCAACCAAGGAAATGAGATGGAGACAGGTGGTGAAGCATTTGAATTTTACCAACCGCTCTGGTTTCTCCCTTTGGCCAAACACATTAAGATCCATTTAAAAGGGTAACACTATAATTACACCCTGCATGACAAATGGAAATAGCAGCAAAATGATAGGATTAGGTTCTTAATCCTTATTACTGCCCCCTCCAAGAAGGGGTGTGACTGACTGCCAGTCACTCATTCAGGAGTACACCTAAGGCCACACCTTGTCATATTATATCTTGTTTCTCAGATACCTTATGCTTGGTGTTACAGAAGAAAGAAAAATATCCAAAGAAATCCCATGAGCAAGCTATCCAGGTGAGCTGGGCATTTGCACAGGCTCCAAACATCATCTGTGTCTTTGTTCTTTTATTATGCCACCTTACACTTGGGAGAGGGTGATGAATAATTTTTTAATAAAGTTGACACCAAACCAACATTTTCTGAGTTCTTCAGAGTTTTGGGTCTATGGCAGATAAAGCTTAAATTTAAAACTCCACAATGATTCATTCCATTCTATTTATATTACATTATTAAACTTCAAATGAAGAGGGGTTTTCACCTTCCTCTGTTTAGAAAATGGAGCTCTCATCAAATTTTAATCTGATAAAACTTTCTCAAAAACAGTTTCAGGTCTATAAAACAAGAGCCTTAAAATGTCTTTACTTTCTATCTAAGAATTTTACATTTATAAATCCATCTTAAGCAACTAAACAAAGAGGTCAACTTAGGTACTAGGATGTTTTTCAAATTATTATTATCATAGCAGAACCATGCTTATGATGAATGATGAGTTAAATCAGCTACAGTACTTTTATATGATAGAATTATACTATATAATTAAGAATGTTAATGACAATATTCATATGAATGATGCATATATAATACCCCTCTAATTTTATTATTTATATGATAATTGTCACTGTTACTGGGATTTAGAATGGTTTTATGCTGGGACTGATCCTAACTGAGATTCTCTGGCAAGCAATGCTAGTGTAAGGGAATCAGACCTGTAACTTTCCCCCAGTTCCATTTACGACATTTAATGGTAGTGCTTCAGTCTGTCTTAGTTTCTGATAGGCAAGAGAGACAATAGACCCTTCCCTATCAATAGGAAAGATGCTAATTTCCCTCTGACTCTGTAAGTCACTTATTGAAACTTCCTGAGAAGTCAGAAGAATAATGCATTTGATGGTGCTCTGTCCCTATAAATTGAACTATGAAAAACTAAGATATAGACATCCAGGGAGTTCCCTTTCCTAACAATACACACACACCCAATCTCTCTCCATAATTGCAAATGCAATCCATTACATGCTATCTCTCTCTTTCTTTCACACACACACAAGCATGCACACACACACACACACACACACACACACACACACACACACACACAGATTGACCCCCAACTTATTATCAAGAGTTAAATAATTTGGGCCAAGCGTGGTGGCACACTCTTGTAATCCCAGTATGTGGGAGGCTGAAACAGGAGGATGGCAGGTTTGCAGTCAGCCTCAGCTACTTAGTGAGGCCCTCCAGAACCTAATGAGACCCTGTTTCAAAATAAAGAAGAAAAAAGTAGGGCTGGGGGTGTAGCTTGGAGGTAGAATCCCCCTGGGTTCAATCCCCAGTACTGCAAAAAAAAAGAGTTAAATAATTTGATCATCTTCTAATTTATTTGAAAGGTCAAAACTATTTCTGCCTCAGTTTGCAAGTAGTTCACCAATTAAGCATTGTTTGAAACAAGCACCAAAAGTTCTTAGCAATCCCTAAGGAAGTTTCCTGTAAACTATTTCTTCAAATGGCAAACATACTTATAATAATCCAGTTTTTAATATAGCAAAAACACTTTTGGATCCTCAAGAATAAGGTGCTAAACAGCAATCATTAATCACTTAGTCAACACCAACAATGTGAAGCAGGCCAGGGTTGAAACTGGGGTCTACACCGCTATACATGCATAACAGGCGACTAATAGTCCCACTTCTTACTCCATGCAGCCACAGGTTTACATGGAGACTGGGAAGCTTCCTGGGACAACTCAAACCATACCTGTAACTAGGATTGACACACACAGGCATGACTGGTTGAAGACCAAGCCCATTACACAGGAGACAGGGACCTGGAGAATGCAGAGCTGTGCTGGAGGCAGTTCCTACCAGCTGGAGAGCACCCATGTTGTACCTCTCTTTCCAACTCCCTGTTCAGTGATTGCATATTGGTAGCTTGAAAGAGATCATGATGCAGACATTTACACCAGGGAAAGTGACACATGCTATCCATTAGAACCTTCCCCAAAGCCGGTTATTAGACATTTACTAGCACACTACTGGAAGAGCCCCTGCAAGAGAGCACATCTGGGGGAAGGAGGACTCTGGAGTGGCAAGACACATTCAGCAACACCTGGGGATGGTCACTTGAGTGCATTCATCTGACCACCCCTGGAGGCCATGGGTGCCCTGAGATGAGCTCTTCTAAAACCTCTCTAATGTTGGACTGGTAAGGTGGAGCATGAGGTCCAGCATGTACTTCAGGTACCCATCTACATCCCTAAGCCTTAAAAAATCTAATAGTTGCAAATTCACAATAGCAATATCAGCTGTTTCATGGAGGTGCTGTGGTGGGAGAGGCCAAGTAAGGTAAATTTCATAACAGCGAGGTCCTAACATGTTTCTTCCTAGGTTCATCTCTAAATTCCACTCAAGGAATTAATCTCAATTCCACACAAGGAATTCATCACATTGGATACAGCAAGCAAGGTGAGGGATGATATAAAAAACCGCTTCTCTGACTAAGCCTGTGGTTAAGGTTACAAAGTTCCTACACCACTTTTGGTTTCACCATCATCTTTGGTTCTGTGCTACTCAAATAAAGCACATGTGGAATTCTCGCATATGTTTAAGTCTCCCATGGCTAATTTCTCAGCAACTCTGAAGACAGTTGTGCAAAAGGGCAGGTGATTCTGATCTACGGCTCTAGCACCTGCTGCAACCACAGAGCCAAAGAAGATCCCCACCATGGGAGTTGCCTTCTCGCCTCTAGAACATGCTAAACAGAAAGATGGCAGCCATTTTCCTCCTCATTCATAGACCCAAGACCTTAGCAGCATGTGGGACAGTTGGCAGGGGCCAGTGTTCCTCTAGGATGACACTAGGGAGTAGTATAAATACACAAATGACCAAGGTAGGTGGGAATGAAAATGACCAAGAATTATGGGAACACACAGGGAGATATTGTTTCTAACCAGGAGAAATCAGAAAACTTCATCATGGGAAACCGAGATGTAAAGGCTAAGTAGGCTTTTAATAATAGATATGAAAGAAGGAAAGTATTTGGTAAAAGGTATTCTGGGTGGTGAGAACAGCATAGGCAGAACTGCCATATTGTTTATGGTTATGTGTGTTTTTTTAATTTTCTGTATATTATGATGTTTTTACCTCTTAAAAACCTTTCTTACTTGAGGAAGAAGTTTTTACCTCTTAAAAACCTTCCTTGCCCCTTCCAAAGCTGGCCAATTTTTAGACATAGAAAAGATCTCAGAAGGAAGCTTGCTCTTGATTTGCACACTAACCAATCCAGAGCCATCCCCCCCTCTATCTGGCACCCCTACTCTGTGTTAATTATCCCAGGGGCAGGTACCAGGCAACGAATGACCACCCTAGAGCCTAAACCCCACCCAGATTATGCAAAATAGCCAATCCTAAACTGTTTGCCCTGCCTGCTTTGCCTTCTCCGCAGAAACTCCAATAATGGCTCTTTCTGGTCCTGCCTTTCCCCTCACTCCTGTCTCTTCCTCCTGACAAGAACCTGGCATTCTTCATGTAGCCCCGAGTACTGTGGCCTGCATGTCTCCTCTTTCTAGGACCCGTGAGTATTGAGTATCATAAAATCTGTGTTCTTGAGTCTCTCCTGTAGCCACACCACAGGAGATGTGAGTAAACATCACATTAAAAGCAAAAACAAAAAACTACACAGCTCAGGAAAATGGAGCATAGTCTGTACGTGTTTAGGAGGGAAGGCTATGGGGAGGATTAACCAGATCTGGAGGACCTGGGCTGCTGTGGTGAGGAACAGACCACAGAAGCTTCTGTATAGGGAAGAGGCCAGTGCAGAGCTTTGTTTCAGATGAGTGTGGCATTGGTCAAGGTCAGAGGGGGGAGAGGCCAAAAGAAGTAGTTCCAATTGTCCTGATGAGTCAACCAAAAGGGAGAAGGTGGAGCCAAGAATTAGAAAGGTAGTGTCATCACTAATAGAGTAGGTGAACCACATAATTAGTCCTGGAAACAAAGGTGAAGAGTTTGGTTCTGGCATTATGAGAAGAAAATCTCTAGTATAAGGCTTTAATGCATAGAGAAGGGTGCATACATTTTCCTTGATTGTTGACAAGTTACTATTCTTGAGTCATAATAGAAACCAGTTATAACATGGTTGTTTTGATTTGCATTATATTAATTAATTAATATTTAATTAATCAATAAATATTTATTGAATCCCTGCTATGTGATAGATATTTTTCTAACTGCAAAATTCTCTGCCCTCATGGACATTGCTGTTTCAGTCAGCATTCTCACCACTGCGATCTAAATACCTGACAGATGAAACTTAGAGGAAGAGAGATTTACTGGGGCTTCAAGCTGGCTCCAAAACATAAATGGTGGCAGGGGCAGTGGCCGAGTGTGCAGAGGGAGCTGCTCTCACATCATGGAGGCTGGAAGAGGGGGGCGGTGAACGGATATAATCCCCGAGACCACACCCCCAATTACCTGCCTCCTCCAGCCATGCCCCACTTGCCTATGTTAACACCCAATAAATCAATTTAAATTATTAATCTATCAATGAATTTATCCACTGATGAGTTTAGAACCCTTGTGATTCAGTTATTTCACCTCTGAATATTTTTGCATCACCAATACATGAGCTTTTCCAGGACATACTTTATATCCAAACAATAACACTTGTCTTCTAATGGTGAGAAATGAACAAAAACCAAATTAGAAAATGTACAGTTTCAAAGAAAAGTAAAGCAGGAAAGGGGAATTGGGAGTGTTAGCAGTTGGGTATCCAATTTCAAATAAGGAAGGCCTCACAAGAAAGTGAAATTCCAGCAAAAGCTTCACAGGCCAGGCTGTGGGCCCGAAGGACACCTGGAGGAAAAGCAATGCAGGCAGAGGGATAATAAGCATGAGGACCTTTAGCTGGACCATATCTGGCTACCTCTTTTTAAGTAATTATTGAGAATGTATAGTTAGTACTCTAGGAACTGCCTGTTCATTGCACATTTTCCCTTAGGTTCCCTGGCCATTTGGTTCCCTGGCCATTTTTATTAAGAATCCTTTGCAGGGCCGGGCGTGGTGGCGCACGCTTGTAATCCCAGTACTTTGGGAGGCAGAGACCGGAGGATCCGGGTTTGCGGCCAGCCTCAGCTCGCTCTCTCTCTCTCTCTCTCTCTCTCACTGTCTCTCTCTCTCTCTACCTAGTGAGGCCCTCCGCAACTTCGTGAGACCCGGTTTCAAAATAAAGTATAACAAATAGGGCTGGGGGTGTAGTGCGGGGGTAGAACGCCCCTGGGTTCAATCCCCAGTACCGCAAAAAAAAAAAAAAAA
>PVJS01007096.1:0-57349 GCA_004027185.1 Glis glis
AAATAAAGTATAAAAAATAGGGCTGGGGGCGTAGCGCGGAGGTAGAACACCCCTGGGTTCAACCCCCGGTACCGCAAAAAAAAAAAAAAAAGGAAGGCCGTTAGCAACCAAGTCATCCGCAGTTTGAAAGTAGGCTTTCCTCTTCCCCTCGCCTGCCCTGGATATCGGAGAGAGGCCAGAGCTGAGCAGATTACTTAGCAGAAAATGGGGGAGGGTAGGATGGTGCCAAAGAGGGGGGCTGAGGACCCCGGAGATTCCCCCTCCCCGGGGCCTGAGTCGGCTCCCACAGAGAACGGGACCTCACCTACTCGTGCCTCCGACAAGGACTCCTTCCTCTGCCTGCTCTCCTGCGCCCGCCGGCCTTGCCCTCAGCATCTTGGGTTCCCTGCAGCAGCGTCTTGGGTTCCCTAGGCCTCAGCGTCTTGGCTTCTAGAAATGCCTCCACCCAATGATGTTTTCATTAAAAAAAAAAAGGAAGCCATTTCCCTGCCAAATTTCCATTCCAATTTGCATATCACACCAGCTCTTGATGACACCTGGAGGTATCTTTACCTCTTGATGAAATGAGTCCTCTGTTTGTTTTGCAAGTGCTATGGGGAGACAACTCGGTTTATTGGACACCAGCGGGCTCTGTTGGGACGGTTTTATCTGAATGGAGCTTGGGCTGTGGCCCTCTCTGCTGCGACCTGTTACTATCACCTGTGGACCTTCTCAGCGCAGCCCCTGGCCCCTCCCATGCAGAGCTGAGCCCCAGGACACGCCATTTACAACGGTGGGGTTCCACATGAGACTGATATCTACCTCCAAGGCCACCTCAAAGCGCGGGCCCAGGACCAGCAGCAGCAGCAGCCTCACCTGGGCCGTGGCTGGAAGAGCAGGTTCACTGAACCAGACCCTGCTGGGCCACCATCTGGGCCTCAGCAAGTCCTCTGGGGGATTCTGATACTCAAGGGCTTTGGGGACCACCTGTGGGCCATCCTTCACAGCTGAGTGCTTCAGCCACCGGCGCCTCTACATTAAGTCAGCAAGAATTTAATCCTGGGTCATCTGCACCTCTCTGGCTCTACAGGGCTCTGGTACGTTGTACGTGAGTACTTAGGGCAGGGTGGCAGCTGGAGCTCGCGTGGTCTCTGATGTTCTTTCAGGAGGAGGGAGTGCCGCCTATCTGTCAGCACGCACGCCTGGCCTTTCTTCGCTGCCCTTGGTTTGCACTTAGCTGCCCTGCCCCAGCCTCCAAGGAATAAGGGGGGCAATAAAGACTGCACTGCATGCCGGAGGCCCTGGGCCGGGCCCCGTGCTATGCATGGCATTCCCGCAACGCGGCCAAGCCACCAAGCCCCTGCTCTGCTGAGATTCACCTGCGCCAGGCAGACAGTGAGGGATTGTCCGGAGCAAACAGTGTGTAGTCAATCGGAGATAAGGGAGGCCCGGGGGTCAGGCGGGCTGCCCGGCGCATCTTTCATCCTTGCCTTATATTGGAAGGGCACAAGCCGCGGCAGGGCTCTGGCCGGCCCGGCGGTCAATGCCGGCCTTGTTCTACCCCAGCTTATCGGCCATCTCTCTGATGTCACAAGTTTCATTTGGATAGCTGACTTCAAAGGTGCTTTTCACATTTTTTTTAATTTTTCTATTTCAGGGATAATAGCCCCGCTTTTCAAAAGCATTTTGCTCCACAATCAAATCAAATATTCTTAAACGGACGGGGCCAAGTGAGCCCAGCCCAGCTCAGAGGTTCCCAGAGGGCTGCCAAAACCGGTGCTAGTTCTGACAGGTGGACAAAGGGAAGCTGTGTTTTCTGTCCTCCTCAACTGGATTCTTCTTTTCTCAAACCCATCCTTGTGCTGAGATTTAAAGAACAACAACGCCTCTCCCTGAGGTTCCCCGCGGACTGAGGAATTTCCCCCCGAGTCCGCAGTCTACTGCTCAGGAATAACTGGGTGTGGAGTCAGTGGCCGGCTCCGAGTCTTCCTAAGACGGACTCTCAGGTTCATGGAAAAAGCCAAGTGGAGCATAGACTCAGACCTTGCTTAAATAGTCCACAGAATCTACCACTTTGTGGTCTGCCCTGTTGTTTTCTTCTACATTCACTTTAATAGCCAAAGGCTCACTCTATCATGGGTTGCCTGGGCCACATGGTGACTGGCGCGGACCTTTACACCGGCTGAGTTACCAGACACGGTCCTGGGTCTTTACACCGGAGGGAGGTATTTCCAGGGAATAATAATGGCTAATATTAATTGGAGCGGGTTAGTTTCTAGATACTGAGCTCAGGGGTTCTCGGGCATCATCTTGTTTATGTCTCATTCAGTTCTCACAGAATTACCCTGTGGCAGGGACTGTCACCATCGCATCTTAGAGACGAGAGCATCAAGGTTCAAAGAGGCTGCGATTTAAGCTCAGGTCTCTGCTCCAGAGCCCAGGCACTTAGCCACGGTGTTCCAATGCTTCGCTGTGTCCAACTGCACACGGCCTCCGAATATGGGGATTACAGAGAAGAGAGAAAGGATGCCGGGCGTGGTGGTGCACACTTGTAATCCCAGTACTTGGGAGGCTGAGAAAGGAGGATTGTAGGTTCAAAGCCAGCCTCTGCAACTTAGTGAGATTCTCAGCAACTCAGTGAGACCCTGTTTCCAAATTTTTTTAAAAAAAAGGGGGGCTGAGGTATAGCTCAGAGGTGGAATGCCCTTGAGTTTAATCCCCAGCATCACAAAACAAAAAGGGGAGGGAGTGTGTATTTTGTCCAGGGAATATTCTTATCTGGGCTTCAGACACTAGAGGTCTGCAAGGAAGGAGAGGAACCCACCCTTTGGGCTTTCCCTTGGGGGTTGAGGAGAGCCCTCGTTTCCTGTTGAGATGGAGGGAGACAACACGGTACTCTGGGGGGGCCTGGGGAGGTGATAGTTCAGAGTCTTGTCTGAAGAGCTGGGAACCGACCCAACTCTATGAGCTCCGTCCTTTCGGCACTTGCCTGTTGGTGGCACCCAGGAGTGTAGGGCAGGGTTAGGTATACACTTTACACTTTAGAAAGGTAATTCAAAGCGCTTGGGGAAAAAGTTCCGAGAAAAGAGAGGGAAAATCCCACACACGATGATCCAAGGAAGAGGACTCATGTACACAGAAGTTCTCAAAAAATTCTCAGTGTAGAGGAAAAAAAAAGAAAAGGATGTTCAGAAACACGTAGGGGTAGTTCCCCAGGAAGTGAATCTGCAAGCTCAGACATTAAAGAGGCAGGGAGAGAGGTGCATACAAGGATGGCGGGCAGCCTACGTCACCGGGCATGTGGGTGGGGGCAGTTTGCCCAGTACCTCTTTGTGGGTCTGCTCTTGCAGGGATGGGGATGGTGCTTCTGTGAAGGCGGGTGCGGGCGTTGGCACAGAGCCCTGGGAGGGCGCGGATGGAAGGAGGCTTGTTGGTCTCTGTGCGTGCAGGGCTCCTGGAGGCCAGGAAATCAGCTGACTGCAAAGATCCTCACTAGCCCCATGAGAACATGAGACCATGGTCACTGGAAAGTGGCTCGTGAGCACTGGAGAAGGAGGCAGCAGGACTACATTAAGAACAAGCGATGGCAGAACGGGCATCAGGGTGTTCAATGAAACACTTGACGAACTCACAGGGTTTGGACTTGGGCGTGTTCACCAAGATGCTGGAAGAAAGAATTAGAATCCCAAAGGTACTATGAGGCCAAAACACTACAGAATCAACAGCCGGTCCAGTACAGAATAGGGGGAAGGTGGCTTGGTAGGCACACCTTGAAAACAAGCCCAAGCTTTTAGGGAATTATAGACTCGAGAAGCGTCTGGTGCAAACTTGATCTGTCTGCATGCAAATACGAACTTCAGAACTAGGAAAAAATAAAAAAGAAGAAACCAGCATATTTAATGCCTTTCTTCTGCAAATATTTCAAATATACGATCTCATTGTTTCTCTACAACCTACAAACCTCCTACTTTTGCTGATGAGTTGGGAGTCGAGACACAGGAGGGCTAATTAATTTCTCAAGATCACGTAGCCAGGAAGTGGAAATGTCAGAGTTCAGACTTGGGTCAGTTTGCTTGCAAAGCCCCGTTGTTTCCAGTGCACAGGATGCGATACGATGCGATGCGATACGATGCGATGCGATGCGGCTTCTCTAGAAGCACGGGGGGCTCTGTGTACATGGCAGCAGGGTCTGGCCCGGGGCGAGAGCCACGCTCCAGGAGAAGCCTTGGTAACCTAGAGAATGTGTAGAAGCAGACTCCCCTGTATTGCACCCTGGAATTGGTTCAAGTACCAACTTTTTTTGGGGGGGGCGATCTCGAGGATGTAAGTATAATGTAGTTACGGTGACAGGATATCTGAGAACCGTCATGCAAACACACACACACACACACACACACACACACACACACATTATTTATCTAGCAAACTAAAGATGTAGGGGGGATTGGAAATGCATCTCCAGATAGCAGAATGCCTGCTCAGGGCAGGAGGAGCAGAGGTGCTGAATCGACTCCAGAGGCCGCTCTGGTCCCTGGGAAGCATTTCAGGGACACTGGTTCCTACTGTACATTAGTTTCCTATTGCTGCTGTCACAGCAAACTCCCCGACACTGAGCAGCTATGGCTTTATTATCTTACAGTCCTGCAGGTGAGAAGCCTGCCATGCGTCTCCTTGGAGGGAAATCGAGGCATCCGCAGGGCTGTGTCCTTTCTAGTGGCCCTCAAAGGCCCTTCCTCGCTTTCTCAGTGTCGAGAGGCCACCGGCAGACCTCGGCTCACTGCGTCCTTCACCAAAAGCCAGCAGCGCTGCGGGTCTCGGGTGCTCTTCACAGTCGCATCTCCCTCTTCTTCAAAAAAGGCTCTCTGAGCCTGGCGTGGTGGCACACACCTAGAATCCCAGTACTTGGGAGGCTGAGACAGGAGGATTGCAGGTTCAAGGACAGCCTCAGCAATGTAGTGAGGGCCTCCACAACTTAGTGAGACCCTGTTTCAAAATAAAAAATAAAATAGGGTTGGGGGTGCAGCTCAGAGGTAGAATGCCCCTGGGTTCAATCTCCAGTACCAAAAAAATAAAAAAAGGCTCTCTGCTTTTACAGATCGAGGCGACTAGAGAGATCATGTGAGTAACCAAGATGACGTCCTGTGTTGAGGTCCTTAAACTTTTCTTTTTAGGAGAATGTGAGAGACTTACCTAGGGAAGTGGGCATACAGTCTAAGAGAAGGCCATGATACGGGGTTACGTTCCAGATCTGACCCCAGAAGTGGAAAGCGGCCTCAGGGTCCTCAAGCTGCATGTCACACCTGTGAACTCCCTTTTGCCACTCAAGGTGCACATTCGAGGGGGCAGTACATGACACCATTGAGAGTCTACTATTCATCCTACTGCACATTCAACCTCAGGGCGGATCCCTAATAGAGCTGCGCAGCAACAGAGAAGGCCACTTTGACGCCTGCTCCCGGAAACAGCCCAACAGAGGACAGGTCAGTCTGCGACAGCAATGCTGTAAGAGGTTGACCAGATGTCTTTACAAAGTTGTACCGACCCTGCGGTGTAAGGATTCTGTTGTGAATGGTGTGGTGTGTTGAGCAATGTCCTTCCAAAGCTGATGTCCACCTGGAGCCTCAGAAGGTGACCTTGTTTGAAATAGGGTCCTGCAGGGTAGCTAGCTCAGGCGAGACCATGCTGGAGTAGGGCGGGCCGTGGATCTAGTGACGAGGGTCCTTGGAAGAAGAACACACAGAGGCAGAGGATGGCCACGTGAAGACGGGCAGAGTGTGGAGTGATGAAGATACGAGCCAAGGAGTGCAGGAGCAATGGGGGCCACTGGATGTGAGGAGGAGGCAGGGGCAGGGGTCCCTGGGGCGCCAGGAGGGAGCGTGGCTCTGCTGACACCTGGATTTCAGACTTTTGGGCCCCATACCTCTGAGAGAATGAATTTTTGCTGTTTTAAACCATCTGCTTGTGGTCATTTGTGATAGCAGCCCCAGGAACCGACAGCCCTGGGAAGAGTCGGAGCGCCTGCTGCTGGGTATTATCTTGCCACGTACACTCTAGCTTTCTAACACTAGTCCTTCAGGGCGGGCTGTCCACGCTAGTCCTTCACGGCGGGCTGTCCACGCTAGTCCTTCACGGTGGGCTGTCCACGCTAGTCCTTCACAGTGGGCTGTCCACGCTAGTCCTTCATGGCGGGCTGTCCACGCTAGTCCTTCATGGTGGGCTGTCCACGCTAGTGTCTCCTCCCACTCCCCACCCTGCACTGATGGCTTAGGGTCTGATGGCTCAGCGCTGGGTGCTCGGTTCCTCCACAATTAGGTTCTCTTATCTGTAAATCAGGGCCTTGTTTTAATGATATTCTGTGTAGAGTCATGGTGAGGGTTGGATAACGCATCCCTGAAGGAAGATCTCTGGAGTTTGCTCTCCCTTCCTAGGTCCTGTGTGGAGCCGTCGTAGGTGCAGGGACTGTCCTGGGTGTCCAGGACACCTCAATGAGTAGACACAGACAAAAGGCCGCCGGCACCATGGGCTGATTCAGCTGCACCCGCGAGCGGAAGAGCGCACCACAAGCAGGACGAGTGTGCAGGTTACACAGCAGGCTGGAAGGAGGCCAGGGGAATGGAGAAATGAGGCCAAGTGAGGGGTGTCAGGAGCATGTGAGGGAGCTGCAGGCTGATGGTTTAAATATTCAGGGTGGTTCTCGCTGTGAGGGGGAGATCTGAGCAGCAACTCACGGGTGAGGGAGCTCTTCACGCAGGCGCACAGAAGAGCATTGAGGCCTAGGCCATGGGCTGTGCAAAGGCCCTGGGGTGAGGACATCACTCCTATGTTTACAGCATGCTAAGGTCGCGTGGCTGGAACAGAGATGTGGCCACCGAGGTAGAGACGGGGAAAAGTGAAAGCCAAGTCATATCTACCCCGCTTACGTTGTCGATTTCATGGAGTACAAGCTTCAGAGGGCAAGTGTCATGGAAAGTTCCTATCCGAATCACCAGGTTGCTCAGCAGAGAGCTTTGCAAAGGTCCAATAAATGCTCTGAGTGATTTGATGCTCACGTTTTACAGAATTGGCTGAGTCTGTGCCATAAATGCATGAGCGGTGTGCCTAAAACCTGTTCTAGATGGTTCCTCCTCTGCCCATCATGACTTCATACAACTGAAAAGAGATCTGCAAACCGAGGGCTGCTTCCCACCACACCCGCTGTTGCTCCCTTGGCAACGTTTGAATAACATTTTCCCTAAGTGGTGAGTGGACACGAACAATTCGAGACCGGGTAAAATCCCCATTGGTTCCCTACAAATAACTAAGAAAATTCTGCCATGTAGCTCTCTGAAATTTCTCTGTGCCCTTCGTCTCGTTTCTCATTATTAGTACTATTTTTTTTTTTTTTTTGCAGTACTGGGGATTGAACCGAGGGGCATTCTACCTCTGAGCTACATCCCCAGCCCTATTTTTTATTCTTTATTTTTGAAACAGGGCCTCACTAAGTAGCTGAGGCTGGCCGCGAATCCGGATCCTCCGGTCTCAGCCTCCCAAGTACTGGGATTACAAGCGTGCGCCACCACACCCAGCTTAGTACTAGTTTTCTTTTTTTTTTTTTACCATAAATTCTAATCCTGCCCTCTTTTCCTCCACCCCAGCACCTGCTCTGGGGTCTACAGTGAGCTTTTTCATCTAAGAACTTCAGAGAAGGAATGAATTCATGGCCCCTCCAGGGGCTTAAACCCGCCTTGTAATCTCAAGTATTTAAAACCAGGGGACCAGCCAATGCTCAGCATTTAATTTCATCTTGAGCATAACCAGGCAGGCTTCTCTGACCTGAATCTAGACAGAGAGGGGCTTATTTTTAAATCAGACCGGGCTGAATCCAGCCTGAGGCTGGCTAAGGTTCCCCAGTCTGGTAATTCCTTGACCTGGGGATACACTAGAATCACCTATGGGATTTTAATAACCACCAATCCCAGGACTGCATCCCAAATCTACTGAGTCAGAAGGCACTAGGCCTCAGGCCCAGAAATCTGTGTTTCCTGAAGTCTTCTTGTTGATTCTGACCCAGATGGTCGGTGGACTCAGTCTACACTAGCTCCTTCTAAGGAGACAATACCTACACCATCTGTGCTATCCCTCCTACTGCTATTTATTTATTTATTTATTTATTATTTGGTTCTGGGGATTGAACCCCGGGGCATTCTACCACTGAGATATACTCCCAGGCCCCCTTTTTAAAAAAAAAATTGAAACAGAGTCTTGCTAAGTTTCTGAGGGTCTTGCTAAGTTGCTAAGGCTAGCTTCAAACCTGCAATTCTCCTGTTTCAGCTTCCCAAGTACTGGAATTACAGGCATGTACCACTACGCCCAGCTCTCTCTCTGTCCTGTTTTTAAAGGTACCCCCAAAAGAAATTGTCCAAACCACCTCTGCGATTCATTCAATTTTCTCATAAAAATCAATGATCAAGCACAGCCTCTGTTAGCAGAGACGAGAGCAGCCACACTCATTATTTATTCACTTTACTATGCTCAGCTGTTTTCTATCTTGTTGGGAATAGAATGACAGACACGTGTGGTCCTGACCCTCTGGCTCTCTGCCTTTAGTCGGAGAGGAGACAAACAGCCAGTGCATGGTGGGTAGTTGTACTGGGAAGAGACGCACGACTGGAGAACTTAGGCTGACTCCCAGACATGTGCATCCCAGAAGACACACGTGCGTGCACATCGTGTGTGAGGACAGGTGTGTGCACAGGTCCGGTCCTTTGCACTTATACCATCTTCAGCTTCCAGGTTGGAATGAGCTAGCCCGGTGATTTTTCTCTCTTTAAGCCCATTCCTTGGCTCCCTGTTGAACCCTGCCTGTGTGGCCATGGTGGCTGCCGGTGGCCCCGGGGCTGTCTGGAGGCAGGGCCCCCGAGGAAGACAGGGCCCCAGCCTGCCCGGCCAGGCAAGCGGAGCTGCATCCCCAGCAGGAAGGTGACGGTTTCATTGTGCATCCCTCTGGGGATCCACAGCCTCCATTCCATGTGTCAGGAAGAGCCTCCGATGGCTCTGTGGTACGTGTACACCGCCCGCCCCACACACACTCCGGAGAGTGGTTTCCTTGCTCACGTGTCCTCGGCGTCGGGCGCGTTGACGTCCTGCAATTTGCACTTACGTCATCGAATTGTGGCGCATATCCCCAGGGAGAAGGGCAGGCGGAAGTGCCTCATGCACTGCTGGAGAATTCTAGGATGAATTAATAGAAACGCTCTGCACGCGTGCGTGTGTGTGTGCGCACGCACGTGCACTCAGAAGTGACTATACACAGGGATCGGTATCTGCACATGCAGTGCATACCTAGCTGCCACTCCTCATGGGCGGCCTGCTTTTATTTCATTTCATCCTTACAGTCCTGCAAAGAAGGCAGGGGCAGGCGGTATGATGTCCATCTTGCCGAAAGAAAATAGAAGGCTCAGACGGTTTATGTCTTATTCACATTTCAGCTCATAGCCAGATGTGGTGGTGCATGCCTGTAATCCCAGTACTTGGGAGGCTGAGACAGGAGGATAGCAGGCTTAAGGCAAGCTTTAACAATTTAGTGAGACCCTGTTTCAAAATAAAAAATAAAAAGGGCTGGGGGTGTTGCTCAGACATAGAATGCCCCTGGGTTCAATCTCCAGTACCAAAAAAAAAAAAAAAGTTCCAGCACATGAGAGGAGCCTGAACTTGAACCCAAGCTCCTGACTGAATCCAGGGCTCTCTGGTATATACCATCGAGGCTTATTGGTACATGCTTTGGCAGTTCATACCCCACGGCATTCCTAAAGAGGGGAGTGCTGCATGTCTAAGCTTGCCGCTGCTGGAGTTTCTTCTCAGTATGGAGAGCACATGGTGGGCGAGGCCTGCCGTTTTCTCCTTGAAGAAGCTGTGTCGGTGCCTTGGGCGGGCGTCCACCAGGCTGTTCTCTGGTGGTGATCTGTGGGCACCACTGGATATGCTGATAGTCTGTGGCCACCACTATCCTCTTTCATGTCCTCTACACTATGGGCAACAGCTCTGGCTCACAGATTGACTTTTGCTAATCACATATGTTTTCTGTACTAGATGAGCCAACAAAAGTGATTAAGCATGTAATAGAAGTGTGTTTTGCTGGGGACAACTCAGAGAGCCCTAAGATCAGGACTCTGAGTCCCCTGGTGCTCTGCCCGTGATGGCTGGCGTCATTTACTGTGATGGTTTACATGGACTAAGCCTCAGAGGTACTGGGTCGGGGTAATTTTGCCACGATGAGATGTCACCCTGAGGTCAGGAAGTAAATGTCACAGGCCCCTACACAAGCAAGTTGGAAAGGTGACGGCCAGGCAGTCAGCCTCCAAGGTGGCCTGGGGTGCTCCAGCGCACCCTGACACATCGGCACCGTCTGTCCTCACCGGGCGAGGGGGCGGATCCCTGGAGACGCTGGTTATTAATGGGGCACCAGCTGCTCCCACTTCACTGCTGTCAATCACGGCATCCATCTCCGCCACTCTGCAGAGACGCGGCCTCGATGGCCAGGGTGTGGGGTTACTGATCTGACCCTTTCTCCGTCCACACCACAGCCGGCCAGCTACTTGGACGCCCCGTTCCCTTGACTCCATGAGAGGCTTCAGCAACAAAGATGCCAGACAGCGCCACCTGCTGAGCCCAGGGCGACATCTGAAATCAGATGCCACCTGCATCTACCTGGAGCTAGCCAGCTGTCACCCTGCCAGTGCCTGTCGCCTGCTGGAAAGCCTAGGTGTAAAAAGCTACCTCAAGACACAGTCTGAGGTGGAGACAGAGAGCCGGATGATGGCTGCCAGAGAGGGGGCGCGGGCAGGATGGGGCACTAGTGTTTAACGGGGGAATTTTCAGCCTGGCTAGGTGAAGCGTTCCGGGGCTGGAGCGCGGTGGTATCGTGATGGGAATGTGTTTAAGAGCAGGAGCTGGGCACTTAAACTTGGTGAAGAGGGTAAATTTCACGTGTTTGACCACAAAAAGAAATCCAAATGGACAGAACTAGAGAATATTACGCTGAATGAGATCAGCCAGTCACAAAAAACGAAGGGTCATATGTTTTCTGTCATATGTGGAGGCCAGGGAGACACTGGGGTACAAGAGGGATTCCAGATAAAGGAGGAGACACCCCAGAGGAGCGATGGAGGGGGTGAGGGGAGGGAGGTGAGTGGAGAGAGGGAGACTCGATGAAGGAAACACTTCAATTGACACGAAGAACATGTACAAAATGATCAGTGCTGATCTCACCATCATAAACGGGGAAGGGGAGGGCGTGGGGTGGGATCCAGGGAGACGCTCACCAAGTGCGGCGTGCATGTACGCCCCTATCACTCCGAGCTTCATTATGACGTATGATTACAATGCACCAATAAAAGTTATATTTAAAAATAAACAAAAATTACATTAAAAAGCCCATGGGACTATGTTAAGGAATGCATTTTATGTTGAATGAAGTATCTTATTTGATCATCAAAAAATAAATAGAAAAGTGAATAAACAAACTAGTAAGAAATACGACAAGCGGGCCTTCCAGGTGAGCAAAACTCTTTCTTCATAGCTCATTAATCTTGAAATTGGTTGTAAGAGGACACAGTCTACTCCTTTAGGAAAATGGCAGAGTAATAAATTGGAAAAGACCCACATCATGAGACCTGGGTTCTGGTCCCCAACTCTCCAGTCAGCGTCCAAGAACTTAACCTTTCTCAGCTCACCTATTGGCTCGTCTGTTAGAAGAAAAAGAGTGGAGGGTTCTTCTAGCTCGAAGGGTGGGAATCAGAATGCCCCTCATGAAGGCAGCACGGCAGGGTGCCTGAGTCCCAGCGCGTTCTCTCCTACAGCCTCCACTGAGGACAGAGCAGAGGAGGGCGAGGGGCGGCACAGCCTGGATGTGGGTTTCCAACTGAGAGTTCCCGGGCACCAGTGACCTTGCTGATAGAGCAGGTTGCCAGCTCCCAATCAGCATTTTATCAAAGGAAATAGAAAGCATTTGCCCACAGTGCACGCCGTGATGCTGAGCACTCTTTAGGGAAACTTTTCTTTCAGCCGTCTGATTTCTGAGCTCTGTGGAGAAGCGGATGGGTCACAGGTGCGTCCTGAGGACCCAGGTCCCAGACCATGTTCCTGCTCCAAGTCCTGCAAGCTGCAGCCACGTCCAGCCTGGGGGACGGCTTCCCTTACATCAGAAGTAGGCAGAGGCCTTGGGTATGTGTTGGAGGAGCTAGTGGACAGCCTAAGGATCGGTGCTGTTTTCCAGACCTCGAGGAACATTCCTAAAAGCGTCCACCCACCCAAAGGTCTTCCTGTCCTCTCCAACATTCCACTTGATAGACCAGGTAGTTGTCGACGAGAGACTGTAACTTGTAAATATAGGTGTGAAGTATTTGTCAAAATGCAAGTAACTCAGGGGGGTTCTCATTCCTTCATGAGTTTGTTGTGTAAGGAAGGATCTTAAGATTTCCAGAGGGGCCTGGTCTGGTGGCACATGCTTGTAATCCCAATACTTGGGAGGCTGAGACGGGAGGATCACAGGTTCGCAGCCAGCCTCAGTAACTTAGCAAGGCCCTCAGCAACTTAGTGAGGCCCTTTTTCAAAATAAAACATACAATAGGGCTGGGGGTGTAGCTCAGAGGTAGAATGCCCCTGGGTTCAATCCCCAGTACCAAAAAAAATCTCTAGAGGGGTGTTCCCAACCCCCAATATTTTCTAATAGAGCTATGTAACAATAGAATAAGATCATAATAATGGACCAGTTCCTTGTAATAAGTGAGTTTATGATCCCAGTCCTTTCTATCTAGTATTAGTAAGGGTAGTTTAGCAAAAAAACTCCCCAGTCCAGAGGCTTAACAAAATACAGACATGTTTTTCTTTTTACACAGAAGGCCACTGTGGTGATCCCGGCCAGTTGGCTCTTCTGATGGGCTGTCCAGGAAATGGTGACTACGGGACCCAGGCTCCTTTCATACTGCGATGTCGTCCGTCATCTTCTACAGTCTTCCAAGGTGATCTAAGAGCGAGAATGTGGGAAGGTGTGTGGGATGCTAACATCTGGGCCTGGAAGTAGCTCGAGTCACCTATGTCAGGTGCATGGTCTAGACCCGGCCTCTGGGATGGCTTCAGGCTCAGGGATTTGATCCTAGCCGGGCAGCAATGATTCTACCCCAGGAAGAGGACACGCCTCCCTGCTGGTCAGCTACTGGTCCCTGCCACTCCCTGAACTTGGTACAGCACTGCAGAGGTCTCCATTAACTACCTACAGAATGTATTAAGGGATAAATCAATGAATAGTCCTGATGGGTTTATAAGTGTTGAATTATTTCCATGACCATACCCCATATCGTATCTTAAATCATTTTAAAGATTAATCCAGAGCATGCACTTATTTCATTTAATCACTTTTCTTCCTCCCCTGACAGGTGGTTCAGAACTATTCTATGCCACATCTCAGGATAGCCCGTGGGGTTTCCTTAGGAAGCCATGTAGGGCTCTGACAGATGAATTCCAGGTCCTCCTGACATGGGCCTCGGGGAGCTGCACAACACCCCGCCCCGTGGCACAGCCTGTAGCTGAGCAGAGCTGGCGGCACGCCTGCTGTGGGGGACATGGGTAGTAGAGCCAGCACTAAGAAGTCATCATGTCTACCAAGACCGATTAAACCACAACCCTCCGATTTTACAGTAATTCATCTTACATCATGCATCAGGCTTATGGTGACTTTAACAACCAAAACTGGCCATTCAAAAAAATGTCATAAGTCTTCAGCACCACCAGAGAGAATGTGAGATGATAGACTCAGTGCTTGTGTGAATTCTGGTCCCAAGAGAGATGCACTTTACTGCGGATAGAGACCTTCATTCAGCTCCGATGATGGTTTACATACAGAATGTTGCCTGAAAGAGCTCATGGACTGATGCTCAGAGTTGATGTCATGAGGGTTCTAATCTCATCAGTGCATAAATCCATTGCAATAGGTTTATTGGGTGGTTACCTAGGCAGGTGGGGTGGGGCTGGAGGAGGTGGGTCCCTGGGGGTGTGGTCTTGGGGATTATGCTTGTGTCCTTGAATCCCTTGCTTGCTCTCTCTTGCTTCCGGCCTCCATGATGTGAGAGCAGAAGCCTTGCTTGCTCTTTCTCTCTCTCTCTCTCTCTCTCTGCCTCCCGCTGCCATGCCTTGAGCCCTGCCGATCTGGCCTCATATGGACTGCATCCCTGAAATCTCCAGAAATGTGAGCAGATAAATCTTCCTTCCTCTAAGTTGTGTGGCCAGTTGTTTTGGATTACAGTGGTGAGAATGTTGACTGAACAGCCTTTTGTAATTTGAAACACTTTGCAAAGCTGTTTTATTTGCTTTGTTCTAAACTTCTGCTCATTTCCGAATCTGATTAGTCCACAAACACTGGGGCGTAATATTACCCCTTAATCAATGTGACTGTCAATGAACATTCTCCATTGCTTCCATAAATCTTAGACCAATTCCCACAGTGTCCTTCATGGAACAGAAGCCCAGAAGCAGGCAGTCCTGGCTCACAGGGAAGTTCCATGAGGTCACTGAGCCTACCCCCACCCCCGGCTTCTGTGACACTGTGCTTGGAAAGTGACCGTCATCTTTATGGTCCAGTATGGCCCCCAGAGAACCACTCATTCATCAGCAGGAGGAAGAGTTTACCTTTTTCTTTACAATGGACTCTGGGAAGGATCCTATGTACATTAAAGTAAACTGTGTAATGTATATTTGTATCATATTTTAATACTTCTCCACCTTAATTAACTCATCTAGATGGGCGTGGTGGCGCATGCTTGTAATCCCAGTACTTTGGGAGGCGGAGACCGGAGGATCCGGGTTCGCGGCCAGCCTCAGCTCTCTCTCTCTCTCTCTCCCTGTCTCTCTCTCTCTATATCTCTCTCTACTTAGTGAGGCCCTCTGCAACTTCGTGAGACCCAGTTTCAAAATAAAGTATAAAAAAATAGGGCCGGGGGTGTAGCGCGGAGGTAGAACGCCCCTGGTTTTAATCCCCGGTACCGCAAATAAATAAATAAATAAGTAAACTCATCTAGATTAATGACCAACTACCAATCCTAATACTAAGTGATAAAAGAGCTTCCATGACAGCTTCCTGTGGCTCTGAATGCAGAATGGGAAGAGGATGCTCTGGAGAATGAGTCAAACATTCGCTTTTGGGAAAATATAGACTGTGGGCATGACCAATCAGCACCTGGTTTACTCATCAGTCCTGTGCATGCATGGCAGTCTGAATTATATTAGAGAACAGTCCAAGTTGCTCTTCTTATGAGATCTCCAAGTGCAGTGGCTTACATAGAAGACAGTGCTTGTGTGAATAATGAATTAGATAGAAATTCATTGTTTTTTCATATAATAGCCCAATGGCGAGTATGTAGTTCAAGGCTAGTAGGAAAGCTCTTTAAAAAGTGTTATTCCTCTGTGGGCAAGGTGTTTTTTCCAGTGCTTAACTCTTTTATCTAGGGGAAGGTTTTTAAAAAGGGCCAGGGGAGAATTTTTGCAGTCATTGTAAGAGTACCCAGAAGTGGCGTATGCCACCTCCTCTCACATTTCAGTGGCCAGAACTTAATCATCCAGCCGCACCAGGCAGCTGAAATTCAGTTTTCATGGAAAAAGGCGAGAACAGATGCTTGGTATCAACCAGAAGACTCTCAGATCAGGCTTTCATCAAGTCTAAGCAGCTCTAGGCCATCTGCTGGGCTCTAGTCTCCAAACAAGTAAGTTTCAGAAGCAAACCTTGGAGTTTATAGATGATGAGTCAGAAGTAAGTCAATAAAGTAGGAATAAAACCACTGTTCTTGACTAAATGGTACCAGAGTATTATGGTTTAAATATATGATGTCGTGTATTTAAATATAGAATGTCATGTGTATAAATATAGACCGCAGGTATTGATGTTCCGTCATGATTAAGTCATAGGATTCTAATCTCATCGGTGGATAAATCCATTGTAATGGATTTATTGGGTGGTAACTTGGCAGATGGGGTGGGGCTGGAGGAGGTGGGCAATGGGGGTGTGGCCTTGGGGACTGTGCTTGTGTCCTTGAATCCCTTGCTTGCCCTTTCTTGCTTCTGGCCTCTGATTTGAGAGCAGAGACCTTGCTCTCTCCCTCTCTTTCTATGCTTCCCACCCCTTGCTCTGAGCTCTGCCAATGGAACCTGGCCTGCCATGGACTGAGCCCCTGAAATCTCCAGGACTGTGAGCAAATAAATCTTCCTTCCTCTAAGATGTGGTCATCAGGTGTTTTGGGTCACAGTGGTGAGAATGACAGAAACATAGTCAACCTGCCCACGTGGAGAATGGCACTAAGCTGGCTAGATACTGCAGGACTGCCCATCCCTATTCACGCTGGACCAACTGGAGGGACACTCTCAGTGTCCTGTGGACTTGACATTCTAGTAATTTCACTCATGTTTCCCTTTTCTATAATTACAAAGTCACATCCAAATGCCTCCTGAATGAAAGATTAAAATCGAAGAAAAACCACCATCATGGTCTTCATTATCAGCATCAAATCTATGTTCATCAGTTAGAGTATGTGGAGAACAAGAAACTGGTTCAGGTTTTGAGAAATGGATAGATGATGTCTCTCTCTCTCTCCCTTTCTTTTTAAAATTTATTTATTTTTATTATTTGGTTCTGAGGATTGAACCCAGGGGCATTCTACCTCTGAGATACACCCCCAGCCCTTGTTATTTTATTTTAAAACAATGTCTCACTAAGTTGCTGAGGCTGGCCTTGACCCTGCTGGGATCCTCCAGTCTCAGCCTACCAAGTATTGGGATTATAGGCGTGCACCACCATGACTGGCTCTTTTTTCAAATAGCAGTTTTATTAAGATATCATTAGCATAGCCTATAACTCATCTATTTAAAATGTACAGTTCTATTGCCTCATTACATTCATAGATCATAGTCAGTTTTAGAACATTTCATCACCCCCCAAACTCATCCTATTAACAGTCACCCACCCTCAATTCTCCCTTCCTCTCATCTTGTGAAAACTATTAACTTACTTTGCCTATTCTGGACATTTGATATAACTGGAATCACCCAAAATGTGCTTTTTTGTGACAGTTTTACTTAGCATAGTTTTTTTTTCAAGGCTCATCCATATGGTAGCATGTATTAATACTTCATTTCTTTCTTTTTCTGTGTGTGGTTCTGGGGATTGAACCCAGGGGCATTCTACCTCCGAGCTATATCCCCAGCCCTATTTTATTCTTATTTCAAAACGGGGTCTCACTAGTTGATGAGAATCTCACTACTTGCTGAGGCTGTCCTCGAACCTGTGACCCTCCTGTCTCAGCCTCCCAAGTACTGGGATTACAAACGTGTGCCACCACGCCTGGCTACTTCATTTCTTTTATAGTCAAATGATATACCTTCTGCCGACATTGGTATATTTACTTATCTGTTCATTGGTTGGTGAGGATTTGTGATGTCTTCCACTTTGGCAATTATGAATGATGCTGCTATGAATGTTTGTGTACAAATTTTTATGTAGATACATAGATACATGTTTTAATTCCTCTTGGTTATACACCTAGGAGTGGAATTGCTGGATCTGATGGTAACTCTTTAACCTTTCGAGGAACTGTGAGGTTATTCATCAAAGTGGCTGTACTGTTTTTTAAACCCTGCCGGCCCTACCTGGAGGTTTTCATTCCTCCACAAGCTTGTAGACACTAGCCACCTGTCTTTCTTATTCTAGCCTCTCTCATGTGCCTGCGGTGGTCTCTCATGTGTCTTGATTTGCATTTTCTGGTGTCTAGTGATGTTCGCTGTCTTTCCATGTGCTTATTGACCATGAGAACATCTTGTGATAAAATCCATCCTTATATTGTACTTACACAATGACTTTACCTGAAAGCTGCTTGAAGGCAAGAAACCTGTCTTGGCACCATCGAGAAAGCAAAAGTACAGCTCACATATTTAGGAGTAAAGTTGTACTATTCCATAAATGCAATGCCAGGGAAAATGTTTGCAAATCATATATCTGCTACCTGTTATCCAGGTGGAGAACTGTGTCCACCAACCCCTCAGATAGTTCATGTGATTCCTTTCGGGTAGACCAATGGTTTGGCTCATCAATCGTTCAATCAATCAATCAATCAATCAATCAAAATAGTCAGATCAATCAAAACGATCAGTTCATTAAAAAATATATGTATTATCTGGGTGTGATGGTGCACACTTGTAATCCCAGTACCTGGGAAGCTGAGACAGGAGGATCGCAGGTTTAAGGTCAGCTTCAGCAACTTGGTAAGACTCTATTTCAAAATAAAAAATAAAATAAGGGCTGGGGTGTAGCTCAGAGGTAGAATGCCCCTAGGTTCAATCCCTAGTATGAAAGAAAGAAAAGAAAGAGAGAATATAACTCACAGAATTAAGAGTAAAATTGTACTGGTACATAAACACGAGGCAGGGAAAACATTTTCAAATCATGCATCTGCTAAGTGTTACCTAGGAGAACGGGTGTCCATGAACCCCTCATATAGCTTGTGTGAATCCTTTTGGGTAGACCAATGGCCTGGCTCATTGACTTGATCAAAATAGCTAAAAAAAACAGTTAAAAATGATCAAAACCGTTAAAAAATGGCTAATTTGGCTAGATTTCCTTTTAAGTAGACTGCAGAATGTTTGATGGGATCAACTGGATTTTTTGTAATGAGAAATTGCCCAAGGGCCTTACTGCTCTTACCGTGACTTACTGACCACATAACCTCTTCTGTTTGGTTAGAGGCAAGAGGCCCAGGTTCCACAGGGTCAAGGGGCTCATCCCAAGCTCCAGCTTCGAGGCAGGCTGCGGACCAGAGGCTCCCCTGCGTCCCGGGATCCCGGGCCAGGCTTCTGCTGTTCCCTGGCCGGCCCTTTCCTGTTGCCTGTTGAACTTCCAGCCTGCCTTTTGAAAGGCAAGAGAGAGGGGAGGGTTTCTAAACCACATTCAGGGTCTCAGCTGAAGCAAGCTGGGCGGTGGCTGGGGCCCAGGCTGGAGAGGCCGGGCCTGCAGATGTAGCCATTTCCCCTGCTATCTAGCTGCTGCAAACGCTGCCCAGTCGCGAAGAGCTTCTGCTTGCAAAATCTGTCGTGGAGGCGTCTGGTGGAGGGTCCCTCCCGCACAGGAACAGATGACAGGACGGCAGGCAGCCTGTCCCCTTGCAGGGAATACGGCAAGGATTCCTTTAACACAATGTGACAACTAATCTCTCTATAGCATCTGACCGAGAGGTTTTAATTACTACTGCGAGATGTGCACGTGGTCTCTACACACACACACACACACACACACACACACACACACATGCCATCTCAGCGCCGGGGAGTCCATCCTGTGTCCTTCTTTCCTCCTCCCTGTCTTTACTTCTTTTCTTCTCTGTTCCCCCCTCATTTCATTTCTGCTTAATTTGGGAGAAAGGGCTGACTGATCTTATCTCCGGACGCAGGTGGGTCCTGCAGCTCTCCCCGGCTCAGCTGCCGCAGGACCTGTGGTCACAGGGAATGCAGGTGCGTCACGGCCACCCTGGTGTTCTCTGAGCACCTCTTTGGGGGAGCGTGTGTTGGGATGGAAAGGCGCCCTGCAGGAATGGCAGGAATCGTAGGACCGGAACGCGGGACCATGCCGGGTCAGAGCACCTACAAGGTGCCGTCTTAACACCCACGGGCTGGGTCATTCGCAGTGCGAAAACATACCAATGTCTCAACTCTGCAACGACAAATGTCTGAATATGTGAAAGTATCAGAATATGTGACTCACATTATTTACTTATGCTTAAAGATGAGGTGACACGAGTGACCAGCTTGGGAAAGTATTGGAAACGCCCGTCTGTAAACGTCCCTCTTATCCTGCCTGCAGAGCAATCCTGACTGCAGAGGGTGCCAAGAAAGGTTTCAGAGGACGTGAAGTCGGAGCGCACGTAGTTTGCGCTTCAAGGGCATGCACAGCGGAACGTCCCCCGCAGTTTAACTGTCCGTGCGGACACCTGCGGGACTTGAGGAAAAGTGTGAATTGGATAGAAGGATCTTCCACATGCACGATGAAGCCTCCAGGCAGAGGTCAGAGCCAGCTCCCCGCAGGACAGAGCAGTTCCAGGTTTGGGAGGGAGTGCGCTCCCTGAAGTTCCCGACTCCTTGAGGGCAAGATTATACTTTACTCACCTAAATTTTCTCTTTCTCCTTGGTGCAGGAGTATCCTGCACCCAGTAGGTGCCAAATGCATACTTGTGAATGGAAGGAAGGATGCAACTTGACCTCTCTTAATTTTGTTTTCAGACATGGTGTGGAAGAGAGCGTATGCGCCCTGTTTGATGACCACTGGCTCGCTCTGTGCGCTCATGCTTTAGCTACAGTTATGTGCTGAGAGCAAATCTTGGTTCAAAGGACGGTGCTTGCTCCTCCATCTCTGTTTGATTGTCCTTTTCTATCTGCATGTGGACTTTCCCCTAAATAGACTGTGTAACATAAGTGACCATTTGTTTGAGTGGACCTGGTCTGACTTCCTGCCTCTGTCTCAGTGAAGTATGCATTTGGTTTTTCAGGAGCAGCGCGGTGCCTTTGTATAACCCGCGCTTACCAGAGCTCTCTGTGTTGGTTGGATGCAGGGGGTAGGTGGTCACCCATGTGATGTGATTTTAGAAGTACCAATCAGCCTGCCATCTGCCTGCCCTTTGTTTGTCCTGAAATAATTGCTTCTTTGGTTCCAGAAGGTTGTGCATCTTCAAGAGTCACCTGGTGCAATGATATGCCTTGAACTATCATTAGCAACGCTTTAAGCCAGCAACATTTATCCCGGTCGTGTTCTACACAACCCAGGCTCCATGAGCTGCTAATAGTTGGTGCCTAAGAAGGGGTTTCTGCAGTGAAACAGGCTTGGCAGCCACCACAAATAAAGTTGATCAAACCTTCCAGGTGCAGGACTTCTCAGAGCCTCGAAGAGGCTGATGTGCACAGTGCACCATCTGGTGGGGAGAGCAGTAGGCCACATTTCCAAAACTGTATGACTGTGGAACTGGAACCCTCCCACGCTCATGACTTTTTATTGATAAATCAAATGTCCCAAGGGTCTTGTTTTTTGCTGGACATATTTTGGAAGGAGCCTCCATGGGGGGGATACGAAAGCTAGCCAAACACCCAATTCAGAGAGGCAAGCGAGATGAAGGGAAGGGAAGGGAGCTGAAGGCGGACACTGTGTGCAGCGGCTGGGCCCGGCTCCGCATGCGGGCGGAGGAGCGGGCAGGTGGCGTCTGGCCCACCGTCCTTTCTCTCACAGAGCTGAGCCTGGCTCGGCTTTGACATCTGTCCTCACACCTCCCTGGGTGACCTTGAGGGAACAGAGAGCGCGGTGTCATTTCAGCCATGTGCAATACTTGCTCTGCCCTGGGAGGGAGGCTTCGGGGATTCTGACCCACGGACATCGTAGGAAGGCTGTGTCTGCCGTAGATGCCAAATCCACCGCCAGCTCATGAAGTCAGGAAGTTAGACGGCCCGGCAGGTGGGCCAGTGGTAGGGGCGGGGCAACTGGAAGCCAGCAAAGCCCGTTCCTTGGTAACACCGGGTTGAAAAATAGACAATGATTGGTTATTTACCATCAACTTTCGAAAGCTTCTTGGCGCTTCTGTATACACAGGCCCTCAGCCAGGCAGACTGACCACAAGCTTTAAAAGAAAGAGCGTCCACTGTACAGCTAGCTGAAGCCTTCTTCTGAGATGGTCAGGAAGTCAAGGCAACGCAGCGGGCACATGGGAGGAAGAGAAGACGAGGCACAGAGGGCGCTGTGGATGAGAGCCGGGGCCGTGTCCAGCCCTCCAGCTCCGGCCCTGCCCTCTCACAGCCCCGTCCCACCGGGCCTGCCCACTCTCTGCCAGCTTCCTCTGAACTTCCTAGCTTGTCCCTTACCTGTCCTGCTCCTACTGTGCCCTCTTCCTGGAGTGTCACAGGCCTCAGCCACCCTGCTGGCTTGTGCCCCCTCACTATCAGGGACACGCCTTCCGGGTCAGTCTCTGTAGCTCCAGCCCGGTGCACAGGAGGCGGGTGAGACTTTGTGAAGCGTGGCTTCGTTGAATCGGGGCCACCTGTCACGGGTGCTGCGCCTCTCCCATCCTGTGCTGGTACTTTCCTTTGCACGTTGAAACATCGCCCCTCCGCAGGCAGACCGCAGAGCACCCTGTCCCCCATCGCGGCATCCTGCCACCCTGCTGGGTCCAAACACGGGGGGGACGAAGCCAGAAGAGGGGACCAGCTGTGGCCCCACCCCGCCGGGGTGGAGGTCTGGCAGAGATATGGGCTGTTTGGGCCCCAGGGAGCTAAGGATGAGACGATGTTTCTTTCTCACCTTCAGCTCCCTAGTTCAAGGGTGGAGGAGCAAGAACGTGGGGACACAGCGACTGTCCTGGGGCTGGGGGGTAGGGGAGGGCAGTGGGCTGGTCAGCAGCTTCCTCATCTGCCAGGGTGGCAGCCCAGCGGGGGGCTAACAAGAAGCAAGGAGTGCAGCAGGAGTGAGCGCAGCAGGCCGTCCGGCTGCTCAGGTTGCGGCAGCACAGCTCCTGCCAGCACAGACGCAAAGCTCCCTCCTCCTAATGAGGTCATTAGTGCCCAGTGCCCGCGGGCCCGGCATCTCCAACCCCCCGCCTTCCCACTTGTGGCCCAGGCTCCAGAAAGGGGGTGGTCTAAGGTTTGGTGCATACTGTGTCCGCATCTGCCCAGCGGGCACTTCTGCTCCGGCTTTGGCTGGCAAGAGGAGCAGAGATGGCCACGAGGTCCCGACACTCAGGGTCTGGGGTGAGCCTGCTCCTTCTCCACCCTGCTCAGGAGGCATCCCACTCACCCTGGCCCTCTGCCCGCTTCCCTCCCCAGCCTCCCCTGCAGACTTCTCGGCCTCCTCTATCTCCTGCCTGTTTCCGGGTCTGCTTCAGAGTCGGCCCCTTAACTGCTGCTTCACGGAGCCGTCATTTGGGTGGCCTCCCAGCTCCACCTGAGAGCAGGATCCGGGGGCCCTACTGGCGTGCTCCATGGACCAGTGACTATTGGAGCCCTTCCCCTCTGCTCCGTCCTCACTCCCAGCACATGAGCCATCATCTTCTTGCTAGAAAACCACTAGCAGAATGACTTTCAGGACAGGCCGCCTCTGCTGCCAGGCGGGAGGGATTCTAAGGCAGCGGAGCTCTTCTTAAGACTGTTGTGTCTCGGCGGCATTTGCCCCACATGCGTGACCAAGCCCTGGTGGTCTCCCAGGAACAGGCCTGGCCCTCTCTGCCTGGACTTCTCTCCCTCCTGAGCTCAGGCTGTTGCTTAGAGCGGCAGATCCCTCCCAACCTGGCTCCTCCCCACCAAGTCCCAAATCGCCCCTTCCCCCGTCCTCTTCTGTCCCCAACCCAGCCCAGATTTCCCTAGGCAGGAATAAAACATAGAGAATTTATTTCACGATGGGGTAGTGACCATGGAACAGTGATTCCTACCGATGAAGGGGGATTTCTGGTTGTTTGGGGACAAGAGTGCTTCCTGATGTCCCTTGTGGATCCCCCGAAACCTCTCCATTTCTCGGTGTTCAGTCTCAGCCTGTGTCCAGGAGGAAAGCAAGGAAGGAAGAGGACATAAAGGTCCAAAGCCTCCCGCCTGCCCCGGCCTTGGAACAAAGACGCCCAGCGGCTCAGCGCTCCGCAGGCGCGTCCACCTGCGCAGCCCGGCCGGGGACGCCCGCCACACTCCACCTCTTACAGCAGCTGGCCCGCGTGTCACAGCCGATTAGGCTTTGGAGGAGCGAGAGAGAAAGGAGTGACACGGCATGCCGACCCCTGCTGTCCCCGGGCAGATGTGGAGGCCAGCACGGCCCCGCACGGCCACGCGCTAATTAATCACCTCGGCCACCGAGTCGTGACAGCGCTCTGGGCGGTGGAGGCCACGCGGAGGCAGGAGGCACCTGCCCGGAGAAGGCCTCTTGGCCAAGGCCGCCCCTGTCAGCCGGCGCAGGTGTGCTTCTGGCAAAACTTCCCTGAAGCTGCTGAGGTTAAAAGGAAGGATGCCAACGGAGGAGGGAAGCTTAACGGGTCCTGCGTCATCACGCCCTGAGCAGACCGGGGAGCCAGCGAGCTGGGCTCGGAGGAGGGGACTAAGCAGAGGGTGCTCTTTGCCCGAGGACCTCAGGAAGAGGTGCGGGATGCTCTGGGATTTGCTGGGAGAGAGCTGGACCAGCTGGCCTTCGGTGGGGTCTCACCTTTTCCCTCCTTCCCTATGTCTCAGTCACACCTCCATCCTGCTGTGACTTACAGGAAATGGCCGCGTCCTGCTCCAAATGCCCGTTTACGCATCTTTACCCAATCTCCTTTACTTGAACAGGCTGCCTATTTGTGGAGGACTGGTTTCGAGGTCCGCCTTCTCCCTCTCTGAAGACAGGGTCAAGGGAAGTGCAGACAGAGGTGGGGCCTGGGCTGCCCCCTTGGAAGGAGGCACAGCACTAGGCTCTAGGGTCAGAGTTTTGCTGACCCTAGTGTAGGTCACAAGCACACACCCCCAACCAGGGGCTTTTGCCTGGAGGCTGCAGGTCCAGCCCGGTGACAAAACGGGGACAATTTGCATGTTCTTCCCAGCTGGGTGCACCCCCAGAGACAAGAAACTGCAGGGGCGCACTTAGGTGGGTTCAGGCATCCCGTGAGAACAGCAGCATGGGAAAGCGAGACGTGTCCTGCTGTCCCAGAGTCCTCAACCTGGTGCCGGATGCTTTTGGGGGGACACTCTTTGACAAGCTCAAAAGTCTTCCTTTAAAAAGAAATCTAAAAAAAAAAAAAAAGAAATCTCAGTGCAGGGAGTCGTACTAACAGATTTTCTCATGTTGACTCCTAGTGTTCTTGAGATAAAGTTTGCTTGCTCCTGGGCAGGGTGGGGGAGACTGGACGGAGACTTGGACTGGACCTCACGCCTCCAGGGAACCCCAGCCCCCGGTGCAGTGTGGGCTGCAGGCACGGTGCAGGTCCCAGGCACAGCGGCCAGGGACAGCTGAGCTGCAGCTCTCTGCTCACTGAGCACAGGACCCTGTCTGTGTTTGCCTTCCTTGTCATTCCAGTGCAGGTCCCAGGACGGTGTGTAGCGCCACTCACAAAGGTTTGTGGCATGACGGGTGAATAGGGCGTGGCCGGGGCACAGCTGCAGCCTGTGAAGTCTGTGATATTCTGCAGCAGGGTGGGGTGGGGAGAGGGCAGAGGGGGGGAAGGCAGCGGCTGCAGCCACAAAACACACAGGGGAACCGGTCTGGAATCTTGGGTAAATTCTGCTGTTTCTATTAAAGTTCACAATAATAGCCGAAGCCGTCGGGTCAATTGTTGCAGAATTTATTCTCAGACAAAGCCTCCTTCCGTAGAAAGTTGGTCCTGTCACTCACAAACCCAGTGCCAGTGGGGCAGCAGTGATGCCATGTGTCCCCACAGGGACGTGGATCATGAGGGTTGGTGTGTGACACTGCACAGAGTCACTCAGTGGGGACAGGCCCCTTTGTGACATGAGAAGCTCTATCAGAGTGGCTCACAGCAATGCCAGAAAGTTCTGCCGAAAAACTTGTTTCAATTTATTGATTGGCTGTGTGGGTGAAAGAATTTACAAAGAAATTCTTGAGAGGAATTTTTTTTTTTTTGCGGTACCAGGGATTGAACGCAGGGGCATCCTACCTCCGCACTACGCCCCCGGCCCTATTTTTTTTTATGCTTTATTTTGAAACTGGGTCTCACGAAGTTGCAGAGGGCCTCACTAAGGAGAGAGAGAGAGGGAGAGAGACAGGGAGAGAGAGAGCAAGAGCTGAGGCTGGCTGCGAACCCGGATCCTCCGGTCTCTGCCTCCCAAAGTACTGGGATTACAAGCGTGTGCCACCACGCCCGGCCTCTTGAGAGGAATTTCAACCACTCTTCCAACATTCCCTGAATGAACAGCTGACTTTATTTGATGATTTGATCTCTGATAAAGGCATCCAGTTATGTACGGCTCTGAAACAAACACACAAAAAGTCTTAGATAATATTTTGATAACGGTTCTAACCAAATGTTAAGATTTTGGGGTACTCCAAAAGGAGCTTTGTGTTTCCAGAGAAAGATCTAAGAAAAATTCACAAAAACATTTTTTAAAAGTGGAGGGAAAAGGTTAATGAAGGATACTTTACGAGTGTCAAAGCTGGACTCTGTAGCTTAACATATGTGAAAAAAAATCTAAAATAAGAAAATAAAGCCAGGCATAGGAGAACAGCTACTGCGGTAGGTAAGCTGGCCAAACAAAGTGTGGCCAGGACCCAGGGATGATGCCTGGCATTACCGGGGGGCGGGTGTGGGGGACAGGACAGCCCCGCGCCACACAGCCCAAGGGAGTTTGGCCCCGAGAACCTGGGTCCCGTGGCTCTTGTTGTGAGCGCTCTAATGGCAGTGGTTATATTAGAAAGAATACACCCTTTAAAGAAAGGGGCAGAGGAGGCTGAGACAGGAGGATTGCAGGTTTGAGACCAGCCTCAGCAACTTAGCAAAACCCTGTTTTGAAACAAAAAATTTTTTTTAAAAAAGGGGCTAGAAGTGTAGCTTGGGGGTAGAATGCCCCTGGGTTCCATACCCAGTCCCAAAAGAAGAAAAAGAAAAGAAGGAGGAGGAGGAGGAGGAGGAGGAGGAGGAGGAGGAGAAGGAGAAAGAGGAGAAGGGAAAGGGAGGAGTTGAATTTAGTGTGACTTTGAGCCGTAGTCTTTTATTGGCCAATATTTACTCCCCCCCCCCCCACACACACTTCTTACACGTGTCCTGCTCTGCCTGTGCTGGGGATAGCATGAGCCGCCCCCGAGGGGGCGAGGTGCAGGAAGTGTGTGTCACTCCTCCACGTGTCGGCTTGTCCTCCTGGGCGGGGACGGCCATGCAGCCTGAGGTTCTGGATGGTTCTCTAGGCAGTAACCACCCTGCGGATTCTATGTGGACTTTTGATGCTTGCTTTTCGCCCGTGCTCTGCCCTGCCCTGCTGCAAGTCTAGCTTTCGACATTTATAACATAAAACTTTGGTGAACGGCAGGTGGGTGTGTGGGCTCTTTTGAAGTCAGTTTGCCTGGAAAGGAGCTAGTCAGAGGAGAGTCTTCTTCTTATTTCAAGCTCTGTTTTTCGTTTCTTCGCTCCAGCTTGCTGCCCAGCACTGTGTAGGTTACTGGGATGCAGGAAGTGTTCTAAAACATCTTATTTCCTTACTTGGGATCTATGTGTAGGTACATGTTATAAATGTGTGGATGAGAGTTTGCGTGTGTGCGACCATGAGCGCGTGAAACAGTGCATGTGGACATATGTGTGCACGGGATGTGTGTGTACGTGCGTGTGTGTTACAGATTGTGTGGGTGTGTGCTTGTGTAAGGGTGTGTGCATATAAGTATGTGGCATTGTGTGCGTGCACGTGAGCATCTGTGAGTGTGTTCACCTGTGAGAGAGGACGTGTGGGTATGCGGGTATATGGGTGTAATGTTTGTATGTGCACATGTGTGTGACAATGAGTGTGTGGGAGTGAGTGTGAGGACCATGGTATTTATTAGCATGCACGTATACCTGTGTGCATGTGTGTGAATGAGCTCGTGTGAGTGTGTGTGTGCGTGTGTGAGTGATGCTTTCTGACCCGTGAGTTCTGAAACTGGTCTGAGGCTCACGAGAGCGGACAGACAGGAAGTCCCAGTAAACAGTTACGAGGGCGGTCAGCCTGATCCTCAGTAAATGTCCAAATGACTGGTTTGGACCTATCTTTCCCCCTAATTAACCATTAAACACAGAATCAAATGAAATGTGACAAAATTGGGGGCGCAAGAAATTGAACTGAAAATAGGAGGGGGTGAGTTGGTCTGAAGAGGAGTTCAAAAACATCCCACGAAATTGAAACCAGCAGAGAGTGCAGCCAGGAACTGGGCGTGGTGGGGGAACTGCAAGGAGCAGGAGCGGCCCCCTGCGGCTACTGCCAGGTGACAGCAGAGACAGGACCCTCAAGGCCACCCTAGCCTTTCTGGACTTCCCTGAAACACGGGAAAGGGTTTCCTGCTTAAAAGGCGAAGTCTCCACCTCGTGGCTAAATACCAAACTGCAGCTCTTCTGGCTCAACTTCAAAACAGCTGTAGGCCAGCCTGGTCCCTCCCCAGGCCTCCTCTGCAGCCTCCCCTCCTCTGTGAGCCTCTCCGCCTCCCTCGGAAGGCTCTTCGCTAAAGGCCGGCTAAGTCTATGGCTCATTTGCATTTCTCCCATACCTTTTCTGAGAGAGCTCATCTGGGATGACGGATTTGGCCTGCTGGTGCACTGTCACAAGGTTGGGCTGAGCCACGGAAAGTCCTGCCAGGCTGACCACGGCAGGCGCGGGGTCGAGGGAACGGAGACGAGCCTGGACCAGGCTGTTTCTCCAAGGCAGAGGCCAGGGCTCCTTCCCTGTGCTGCAGGTGGGCGCACTCTGGCCTGGGGGCAGGGACACTGTGGTACAATTGTTCAGGGACCTTCCCCCTCCTGGATTGCCCTAAGCCTCCAGTGACACCCCGTGTTTGGATAGGGCCAGTGTCCCCCTCTAGGCTCTCTGGCTCGGTCCGCAGCTGAGCAGGTGGCTCCTGGTCCACACAAACCCAGTCCCCTGGGCACCCGGGAGTCTCCTGGGTGGACGTCGGTGTAAGAGGAGGCCTGTAGCTATGGTTCAGGGCAACGCTGGGCCAGAGCGGTGGGAGGATGCGACTATTCCCAAAAGTTTGGTCGGGTGAACTCCCAGGATCCCAAGGCCTCTCAAAGGGGGACCCCACAGCCTGCCCCTCGGGCTCAGCTGCAGAGTCCTGGGGGGACTCTGAGAGTGCGTTCTATCAGCTCACTGGGGGCTAGTGAAGCTTTCTTTCCTCAGCCAGGTGGAATGCGGGCAGAGCTCGCTTGAGAGGAACGTGACCTCACTACCAAACGCTAGTCCCTGGTTCGGAGCCATTTCCCTTACTCGGCCCCCAGAATCCCCACAGTGTGTCTGTGAGACCACGGTGTGTTGCATGGCCTTGCTCGAAGCTCTAGCTTATCTTCCCAGGCTGGGCTGAGCACCCCTGCTGGAATCAGGGTGGGTCAGTCAAGTCACTGTGTTAAGCACCCTAGGTGTGGGCGGTTTGACCCATTCCAGGCCCCAGCGGGGCCCAGTGGGGGCGCGGGGGCGTGGGGGCGGGAGCTGTTCTTCCTTCGATGCACGTGGTCCATGGTGAGGCCGGCAGCCTCCTGTTGAGTGGCGCTCATGAACCTCTACTGGAGCTTCAGGGAAACTCTTTAGACTCTTGATAGCTCAGTGAGAGGTTCTTGTGGTCCAAGGGCAAAATGATGACGTAGGCAAACAGGGTCGAACAATGGGTATTTAGAGATGACAGACTTGGACGGGAGACAAGTCAGAGATCAGTAGTGACAATGGTTGGTTGGTCTCTGTGGCAAAAAAAGGTTGGTTTTGAATAATAGTTACAAAAATAGAATGGTATTATAAGCTCCATGTAGTCATTAACTCATGGCCAATTTTCTTTTTTTGGTTCTAGGGATTGAACCCAGGGGCATTCTACCTCTGAGCTTACCTTTAGCTCTTTTTATTCTGAAACAGGGTCTCACTAAATTGATGAGTGTCTCGCTAAGTTGCTGAGAATGGCCTTGAACTTGGGATCCTCCTGTCTTATCCTCCCAAGTACTGGGATTACAGGCGTGTGCCCCCACTCCCGGCTAATTCATGGCCAATCTTATTTCATCTTATACCCCAACTATATCCTGTACTATCCCATATCCTAAGATTATCTTTGAACAAATTATATCATTTTTAGCAGGGTATGGTGGCACACATCTGTCATTCCAGTACTTGGGAGGCTGAGATAGGAGGATTGCAGGTTTGAGGCCTGCCTCAGCAACTTAGCAAGACCCTCAGCAATTTAGCAAGACCCTGTTCCAAAATACAAAAAAGGTTGGGAGTGTGACTCATAGGTAGAATGCCCCTGGGTTCAATCCCCAGCACCAAATAATAATAATAATAATAATAATAATAATAATAATAGTTATTATTATATCATTTTTATATAAATTCTTTAGTAACTACCTAAATAGGGGCTCTTTAAAAAAACTGATATCATTATCATTCCCCAAAACTAACAGTGATTCTTTAATGCCGCCAGATCTCAGCATTCACATTTCTCTAGCTGTCAATGGAGACATGGAGCCCCCGCCCTGTGATTGCTGGACAAGTCATTTTCAATAGCTTCCCCTCTGTGTGCGTCCTCCTCTTTGCCGCTGGTGTGTAAGGAAGCCAGGCCGCGCTGTAGACATTCATCTGGTCTGGGTCCTCCTGTCTTCGATCCTGTAGAGATGGCTGACGTGTCACTCTGTCTCCTGTATCTCCTTGGATTCAGAAGATTGGCTGGATTTGGATGTGATTCTGTCCTGTGGTTGGGGTGGAACTCACAGAGGTGGGGGCTGTGTTCCGCTGGCAATTGCAGAAGGTCAGACCAGGACCATCTCCCGCGAAGCTCACTGCTGCCTGGGTCTCTCTGTTCCCGAGGTTGCACATGGTGACGGGAGCCATCTCTACAAGTCCAGACTGTGCAGCTGGGACTCAGAAGGGCGCCGTGCACTCTGCTAATCTCCCCTAAGGAAAGGTATTCGCACAGTGTTTGAAAGCACTTGGGCATCACAGAAAAAGTCCAGTCAACACTGGTTGAAATCCCAGCCCCAGCACCCAGTAGCTCTATGACTTGGAATGTACGTTCCTTATAGTCCCTGGACTTGACTTTCCTAAAAATGAAAATGACAGAATGCGCTGCGCAGACCTGTGGTGCACGTTGGAGACAGGAACTGCTCAGTACAGAGGAAAAGCCACACACCTTCCTTCTGTGCAGTGCCCTCCCTCCTTTCTCTCCCCGCTGGAGGCAGCCATTTCCTGTTCTCCCTGCTAGAAGAACCCCACCTGGTTCAGTGTTGGTGGGCTCTTTTAGCAGCCCCAGGGAAGAACCAAGCTTGGTCTAAGACTCCCAGGTTCCCAAAGTGGGGGTTACTACCCCCCCGGGGGGGCACTGGAGTGAAATATAGAACCATGAAAGAATGCACATGCGCCTCCTCTGGGGGGCTGGGCAGGCCCTGGGGAGCACCGAGCTGCCTCTGGAGGGACGGGGCAGGCTCTGGGAAGCATAGAGCCTTCTCTGTGGGGAGACAGAGCAGGCTCTGGAGAGCACAAGCCTCCTCTGGGAGGGTGGGCAGGCCCTAAGGAACATGGAGTACCTCTGGGGGCACAGGGCAGGCTCTCAGGAAGACGGTGCCTCCTTGGGAGGACAGACCAGGCTCTGGGGAGCACAAGCCTCCTCTGGGAGGATGGGCAGGCTCTGAGGAGCATGGAGTACCTCTGGGAGCACGGGGCAGGCTCTCAGGAAGATGGTGCCTCCTTGGGAGGACAGACCAGGCTCTGGGGAGCACAAGCCTCCTCTGGGAGGGTGGGCAGGCCCTGAGGAGCATGGAGTACCTCTGGGGGCACAGGGCAGGCTCTCAGGAAGACGGTGCCTCCTTGGGAGGACAGACCAGGCTCTGGGGAGCACAAGCCCCCTCTGGGAGGGTGGGCAGGCTCTGAGGAGCATGGAGTACCTCTGGGGGCACGGGGCAGGCTCTCAGGAAGACGGTACCTCCTTGGGAGGACAGACCAGGCTCTGGGGAGCACAAGCCTCCTCTGGGAGGGTGGGAAGGCCCTGAGGAGCATGGAGTACTTCTGGGGGGATGGGGAAGACTCTCGGGAGCATGGTGCCTCCTCTGGGTGAGCGGAAAAGTCTCTATGGAGCACAATGCCTCCTTGGGAGGACGGAGTAGGTCCTGGGGAGCACACAGCCTCCTGTGGGGGGGCAGGCTCTGGGAGCACGGCGCCTCCTCTGTGGGGTTGTGGCAGGCTTTCGGGAGCACAGTGCCTGTTCCAGGCAGCATTCTTGCAGCTAGAATCTAAAAGACTGACCATGTAGCTTGGAGGAAAGAAGACTTATTTTCTTACAGTTTTGGGCTCAGTCCATGTGAGGCCGGGGACCGCGGATCTCCGGGCATGGTGGTGGGAGGCAGAGAGAGAGAGAGCACATGGCTGTGCTCCTCACATCATGGAGGCAGGAAGCAAGAGAGAGAAAGAGTGAGCAGGGGGAGGAGGAACCACTTGTATAATCCCCAAGGCCGCACCCCCAGGGACCCTCTTCCAGCCACACCCTCCTGGCCTGGGTCACCACCCAGATGAATCCATATGGATTATCCACTGCTGGGATTACAACCCTCAACACTCAATTACATCAGCTCCAAACACTAGAAAACGAGCTCTTTAGGGAACATTTTATATCTAACTATAACAGTGCCTCCTTGGGAGGACAGGACAGGGCCCAAGGAGCACACAGCCTCGTCTGGGGGGACAGCAGGCTCTGGGGAGCACGATGCCTCCTTGGGAGGAGGGGGTAGGTCCTGGGGAGCACAAAGCCTCCTCTTGGGGGGGATGGGGCAGGCTCTGGGGAGCACAGTGCATCCTCTGGGAGGATGGGGTAGGTCCTGGGGAGCACAAGCCTCCGGTGGGGGGGATGGGGCAGGCTCTGGGGAGCACAGAGCCTCTCCTGTGGGGGGGATGGGACAGGCCACGAGAAGCAGGGAGCCTCCTCTTGGGGGAATGGGGCAGGTTCTGGGGAGCACGGTGCATCCTCTGGGAGGATAGGGTAGGTCCTGGGGAGCACACAGCCTCCTGTGGGGGGATGGGGCACGTTCTGGGGAGCACAGAGCCTCCTCTGGGGGGACAGCAGATTCTGGGGAGCATGATGCCTCCTTGGGACTTTGGGGTAGGTCCTGGGGAGCACACAACCTCCTGTGGGAGGATGGGGCAGGCCCTGAGGAGCATGGAGTGTACTCTGGGGAGATGGGGCAGGTTCTGGGGAGCATGGAGCCTCTTCTAGGAGGATGGGGCTGGCTCTGGGAGCACGGTGCATGTCGGGCAGAGCTGGGAATCCATGAGAGAGGCGAGGGGAGGGGAAATATGGCAGGCACCTCATCCAGGAGGGAAATGCTCCCAGCGCCTGGTCCATGGACTTGCCTTCACCCCCAGGCGGCGGGAAGACCCACAGCAAGCTGATGTCAAACTTGTCCCCAACCAGGCTGGAGGCTGACATGGTAGATCCCCTCGTCCCCAGTGCCAGGAAGCCAGCACACTCCGGGGGCAGGAGGAGGCAGCAGCTTCCACTTCAAGCGCTGCGGCCTTCCCGCGCATCTGCCCTTCGTTTCTCTGAACACAGCTCTCTTTTCTCTTCGCTCCCCTTCCGGAGGCCCAGCGCTCCCAGCCCTGACCGGATGCTGCTGGTACCGGCATTTCTGCAGTGATATCCAGTGCTCAGATCTCCCACGAGACCCATTACATCAGGGTGTTTGGAGATGGGACCCAGGTCTCAGTATGTTTAAGTCTCCCAGGTGGCTGCAGTGTGCACAGGAGGCTGAGCACCCTGTGCCAGCACTGTGGCTGGAAATGCTGGTCACATCGCAGAATCGGCCCGGGGCTTGAAACCTGCTGATGCCCCGAGTGCCCCCCAGAGATCCCGCCTAATTGGATGGGGTGGGGCCCGGGCAGGGACAGGTTTTAGAGCTCCCAAGGTGGGTCTAATGTGCAGGCAGGTCTGAGAAGCCCGTGCTAAGCACACAACACCCAGGCAGGGAGAAGGGATCTGTTCATTTTTTCTGGGCAATAAACTTGGTAAAGTGCTGTGCCCTGGCCTGTGTGTGCATGACCAAGCCGCGGTGCTGGGGTCTCGCGGGGATGGGGAACACTCCCGCGTCCTGGGTGCTGCACCACCAGACTCTAGCTCATTGGTCCTGGGCCCTGGAGACCTTTCGTTTCTTTGTTTATAAAGCTGTGCTAAGCTTGTCACACACGTGCAGGACCACTGTGTAATGACAGTAACGATGACATTGATAATGGTCCATGCACAGGTCCAGCTGTAAGAGGCCACGCTGGCGTAGGGGGTGGGCTTCACTCACGCCTCGGGATGAGCATAGGTGTGCTTGTGTCCCCGTGTCACCGTGAATGTGGGCACTGCCTGCATCCCTAAGGAACTCTCCTTACCGGTAAGAGGGCAGAGGCCCAGGCTTACAGGTGAGAAGGCGGAGGACCAGGTCTACAGGTGAGAAGGCAGAGGACCAGGCCTACAAGTGAGAAGGCAGAGGACCAGGCCTACAGGTGAGAAGGCAGAGGACCAGGCCTACAGGTGAGAGGATGGAGGCCCAGGCCTACAGGTGAGAGGGCGGAGGCCCAGGCCTACAGGTTAGAGGACGGAGGCCCAGGCTTACAGGTGAAAGGATGGGCTGTGCGCAGATAGGTCATGTCCCACCAGCCATCAGTGTGGCCACGCTGAGCCTGAGGACAGGTACCTGTCCCCACCAGAGCCCAGGCCAGCGTGGCCTCACCTGGCTGCATCCCCAGAGAATGTGGAGGAGCTGGGCTGGTGAGAAGTGGTGGAGAAGGTCGGACGGGGCCTCCCTTACCTCGTCAGTGTTAGTATTTATTCCAAGACACCAAATAGGAAGTGATTGAAAAGTTAGCGCTATTTTAGAACATAGCTCCACTTTCACACCTCCGGGTTTGTGAAGTTCATGCCTGCTATAATTTATTAACCCACCGTTTCTGATCTTGTTTTACCAAGAGCACTTTCTTTATGGGAATCTCTATGATCAGCCATTGCAATGAACATCCCTCTTGGAACATTTTGGGAGTGCTGGCTTGGTTGCGTGGCCGGCTGTTTGCACCCTCCCATCTAGTAGGGGGCAGTCTCTCCTTGGATCATGTTGACTGTCATAGTGAATTACCTCTGGAGCGTAGTTCTGTTTCTATTGACGCGGGTGCTGGGGGCTTGGTATCAGAGATCCTGCTCTCAAAGGCCTACAGGAGGACATTGTGAGTGTTCCCGCAGCCCGGGGCTGCCATGTCCTCCCAGAACTGAGGACGACGTGCCCAGGAGCGCCCCTGAGGCAGGGCTGGGGTGCTTCAGAACCTGCCCCACCCTGCACTGCGAGGTGGAAGTCAAGAGCTGTGCTCTGAGCAGCCGGCCGGGCCTCCTCTGCACACCTCCACTGCCTCTCCAGAGTCCCCAGGAGTGGAGGGACCAGGACCCACAGAAGCATGTCCCCAAGGCAGCCCGAGGCTGAAGACTGGCCTTGCAGGAACTCTGTACATGGCTGAGGCCCGGCCAGCACCTGGGGCAGGGACTGGGGTCAGTGGCTGATCTGAGGTGCAGCGGGCATCCTGCGTGGCAGTGCCAGCCCCAAACAGCACACTGACCACCGAGGGGCTGGGCTCTAGCGCCATGACCGTGGGCATCAAAGGGCTCTTGTGAAATTTTAGCATGCCTTGAATGTCCTAGAAATGAGCCTAGGGAAGACTGGTCTTTGTCTTGTTCAGAATTTTCCCAGAGAACTTTTACTTATTTCAGAAGAATCCCACGCCGGGCAGCAGTGCTGTTGGGGGGTCTTGAGGCGCCAGTGCTGACAGTCCATGACTTACGGCGACTCCACTCACCTTGGCTGGACGAACCAGGACCCAACTCCATGAAGTTGCAGAAGCGATATGCGCCCCGTCGAAACTGTACTTCACGCTTTGAACTTTCATTTAGTGAAATGCAGTGTGGACCCTCTCTTGGGATCCCGGGCAGCAGGAGCAGCCAGCCACAGCCCCACGGAGGGACTGCGCAGCCTCCACAGTGTGCTGCGGGGCTCAGCGGGCCGTTCTGTAGGCTGGCTCTTGACTTAGCATGGTGCCACTATGGCGGGGCTCGTCAGGATGTGGCCCCTCCCCAGGCAGAGGCCTCTGGGTGGGGGGGCGCATGTCCACCTACTGCCCCGTGGCGGTCACGTTGCCAGCGAGTCTATGACTAGATGCAAGCTGACAAGGAATTCTGCCTTCCGGGATTCTTGTATCTGGACATGTCCATATTTAAAGGCAGACTGTCTTGTTTGTTTTATTATATTTTCTTCATTCATTTGTTTTACTTAATCTCTAAGTCAGTTGGCTTGGCTTTTTCTTTGATGTTACAATTAGGATTTTGTTGATTATTTTGCAGTTGCATGACAACGCTGGACTCTATTCAGTCAGGGCCCCGGGGGCCCTGGTGGTCAAGGGCACAGGTGTAATTCCACAGCCTGTCCACTCGAGGGCGCCAGAACCCCACCAAAGCGTCCATTTACCCCTCTTGAAATCAAGAGACGCAAATGTTATTAAAGATGCCTGTCCACCGTCTCCCTCACTCCCCAGGAGGGACTGTTCTTCCCCGAGTGTCTCCTTCTCTTTCACACCTTCTCGTTCGCGCGTGTGTCAGCACCAGCCTCCTCCTTCACACCCGGCGCCCAGCCTGTGCGCCTGTCTTCCCTGAGGTTGGATTTCAAGCACACAGAGGTGTCCGGCTCATCTCCCTGCGCTGGTTAAAAAAAAAAAAAAAAAAAACAGATAAATCGCATTTTGAAGAATTTAAAATTAAACCATGCATTACACACTGTGCTGAAGTTTACCCTGCCAGTGTTGTCGCCACCCCCGGGGCAGAGAGATGGAGTTGCTGCCTTCCATAGCGCTGGGAGTGACATAGCTCTTTCACTGTTAAAATAGAGAGGGCCAAGGAAGGGGAACGGCTTCGATATTAAAAAAAAAAAAATCTGGCTCGAGAGGAGAGGTATTGTTTGATCCAGCGCATCCTCCTGGTCTGAGCATGAGGATCCTGGCCACGAGACCCCCGGGTGCTGTCTGAAGCCGCAGTGGGGACCCTGTTTTCTTTGTGTTTCCGCAGCTGATTTGCCCAGGTTTCAGCCCCCTTTGGAGGGTGGGACACAAGCCTGGCCGGGTCCTGAGGCTTGTCGGAAAGAAGGAGGTGGAAGGAGGACCGCCAAGCTGCAGCGTTCGAGACCAGGCACCAGTTCATGAGACTCTTGCTGTCTTGAAAATGAGCAGAGCGCCGGGCGTGATGGTGCACGCCTGGAATCCCAGGACTTGGGAGGCTGAGACAGGAGGATCACAGGTTCACGGCCAGCCTCAGCCACTTAGTGAGGCCCTCTGCAACTTCGTGAGAACTTGTTTCAAAATAAAAAATAAGCCGGGCATGGTGGCACACGCTTGTAATCCCAGTACTTTGGGAGGCGGAGACCGGAGGATCTGGGTTCACGGCCAGCCTCATCTCTCTCTCTCTCTCTCTCTCTCCCTGTCTCTCTCTCTCTCTCTCTCTCTCTCTCTCTCTCTCTCCTTAGTGAGGTCCTCCGCAACTTCGTGAGACCCGGTTTCAAAATAAAGTATAAAAAAATAGGGCCGGGGGCGTAGCGCGGAGGTAGAACGCCCCTGGGTTCAATCCCCGGTACCGCAAAATAAATAAATAAATAAATAAATAAATAAATAAATAAATAAATAAAAAATAAAATAGGGCTGGGGGTGTGGCTTGGAGGTTTGGAGGTGGAATGCCCCTGGATTCAGTCCCCAGTAACACACACACACACACACACGCGCGCGCGCGCACACACACACACACACACACACACACACATATACACACACACAAAAGCAAGCAGAATAGCACCCTTGATGGGACAAAGGTGGGGCTCAGGCTGCCTTCCCTGGAAGGGGAGCAGAAGGGCCCCTGGTGCTCATGTTTATAGCATGGACGAGCATAGCCCACAGTGGCCAGGCCTGGACCAGTGCCCAGGGGGTATCGTGAAGCAAGGTTATAAATCCAAGTGTGTACCAGAGACCTCAAGCAGAAAAGGAAGGAAGGAAGGAAGGAAGGAAGGAAGGGAGGAAGGAAGGAAGAAAAGAAGGAAGGAAGGAAGGAAGGAAGGAAGGAAGGAAGGGAGGGATGTGAAGGGAGAGGGCGGTCACTAGGATCACCCTGCCGCTTCTGTTCACCATGTCAGCCCTGCTGGCCTCCCCGCCTCTGTAGCTCTTGGGTGGCCCTGCAATGCACACTTTGGTGAAAGTTAACTTTAAAAAAATTCACAAACATCATCAGAGAGATTGCATGGGCTGGGTGGGCATGTGGCACACTCCTGTAATCTCAGTACTTGGGAGGCTGAGACAGGAGGATGGCAGGTTTGAGGCCAACCTCAGCAACTTAGTGAGGCCCTCTGCAAATTAATGAGACCCTGTTTCAAAAGAAAACATACGCCGGGCGTGGTGGCGCATGCTCGTAATCCCAGTACTTGGGAGGCTGAGACCGGAGGATCCGGGTTCGCGGCCAGCCTCAGCTACTTAGTGAGGCCCTCTGCAACTTTGTGAGACCCTGTTTCAAAATAAAGGATAAAAAGTAGGGCCGGGGGTGTAGCTCGGAGGTAAAATGCCCCTGGGTTCAATCCCCGGTACCGCAAAAAAAAAAAAAAAAAAGAAAACATACAAAGGGCTTGAGATGTAGCTTGGAGGCAGAACGCCCTCCTTGGATTCAATCCCCAGTACCAGAGAGAGAGAGAGCACAGGTGCACACCGGTCCAGAGAGGGGGAGGCAGCAGGAAGTACTGAGCCAGCATCCTCTCCCCAAGCAGGTAAACATCACAAGGCCTGAAATCCGTAGCCCGCTTCTCCCCGGGCGCTGCATGATTGCACCCCAAAGGCTTCCTGCTTCCCAGGACCCTCACCCGTGGAGAGGAGCGGAGAAGCTAGAGTATACCAACGGCCCTTCCAGGCAGAGAACCCAGAGAGGACTTCCTTGTTCTCTTCCTTCCGGATCAGGATTAACAGACTATAGCCCATGGATGGGATCCAGCTGTGGCTTGTCTTTGTGACATTTTCTGCGGGGGTTTCCACGGGGTTGATTTTCCTCCAAGGGGCCCGTGGCCATGTCTGGAGGCTTAGGGTCGTCACTGGGAGGCTGGGGGACACTATCACCCCTAATGGGTCAGGTTCAGGGATGCTGCCGTAATGCACACGAAGAAGGATTCGGCCAAAGCATCAGTGCCCTGGACGGTGAGCGTCTCTAGCCTGTTAGGACCAGCTGCATTCGTGGACTGTGTGCTGAATCTGGCTTCTTTTATTTTCACATTTTTATTGGTGCATTACAATTATATGTAATAATCATTTCAAAAACAACTAGCTGATTGATTAACTTTAAGAAAAATGAAAACCACTATGTTCTTCTCCCCCCAGCAGAGTTGGTGAAGGGGCAGAATTCACACATGATAGTTTCCCTTTTCACGAAATGGGATTGTGTGTGTGGATGCGGCTGGAATTCACCCTACGGTGGTTTCTAAGGTCCCACTTCTTTTGAAGATCAGTTGAATATTTATGTGCATGGTTTTTGATGTTGTTAAAATTTCCAATTCGCACTGTGCTTTCGAAGTTTCCTAGGACTTTTAAAATATACTCACTAGAGAGTCAGTAGGATCAATAGCTCATTGTATGAATTCTCTGTGATGTAGACCATCTAGTTTTCCTGTGCAAAACACGGTTTTTGACCTCATTTTAATTTCCTTTTTATCTCATCTATCAGGCTGATCATACTTACCTTACTAGGTTTCGTGACTGTAATCTGTTTAGGATTAGCAGTACCTTTGTAAATTCAGGCTACAAACCCGCCCTGGGACTAAATCAATGAAACATTCTATCGTGTGGGTTAAAGAATGGACAAAAGGGTTAGAATACAATAGTACGCGGTTTTTGGTATTGTTCCTTTGAATTTCTGACCATTGTTCTTCATCAGACAGTTATTTCCGTTCCAGAGCAGGGGTCGTGGAGCCACCGTATCCGGCTGCCTGCCTGTACGTATAGTTTTAAGGTGTTTATATATGGTCTACGGCTTCCCCCGATGCGAGAGTGGTAAGCTGAGCAGGCGCCACAGAGACCAGGCAGGTCTCTGTGTACACGCCTAAAATGTTCACCATCTGGCTCTTTACAGAAAATGTTTGCCAGCCCTATTCTAAGGATGAAGCTATTTATATATCCCCTTTATGTGAATATATTCAGCGGTCACTATACAAATGGGGTTTGCCCTTTATGGCCACCCTGAAAACTCCACATTTCCCATGGGTTAGGTAAAACCCATGACAGACCGGTTATAGTTTTCAGTACTTACAACATACCCAATACTTCACTTTTTTTTGGCGGTACTGGGGATTGAACCCAGGGGCATTCTACCTCTGAGCTACACCCCCAGCCCTATTTTTTATTCTTTATTTTGAAATAGGGTCTTGCTAAGTTGTGGAGGCCTTACTAAGTAGGTAAGGCTGGCCGCGAACCTGGATCCTCCGGTCTCAGTCTCCCAAGTACTGGGATTACAAGCGTGCGCCCCCACGCCTGGCTCACTGAGCACTTTCTATGCCACATCTCACAGAATCCTTATCACAGCCCCGTGAATTGGATATTATTACACTCATTCTGCAAATGAGTAGATTTAGATTAGAGAAATTGAATAACTTGCCCAAGTTTGCACAAATGGGAATTGGATCCATTTTCTATCTGTTTAATGGGCTGCTAACCGCTCTATTGCAGGGAACACCCTGCATATCTTCTAGCAGAACCAAACAACAACTGGGAAATGTCCATTGTCTCCAAAAGTAGTATCCAGTCTCCCATATCGGGCCTGAGGTTATCCGCTCTGTGGACAAAAGTCCTTCCTAGCGCTCAGCGCCGGTCTCTCTCCAGACAGCCAAGCCGACTGACTCTGTCCTGGAAATGGGCGTCTGGGGTCCCTGGGATCATCGGAGGCCTTGGATGGCAGCAGACGGGCTTCCTGGCATTCTGTGCCTGAGAACTTAGTTTCTTCTTGGAGTCTGCGTGAGAACGAACTCCACAAGAAGCTTGTCTTGACCACGGAGGGGTTCCAGTACACGCCGCATTCAAGTCTCTCTTTTAAGGCCGTAGCATTTGATGGGACTGCAGAATTATTAAAGAAGCTCGCTCCAGCCCATCTGTCGTCAGCGGAACATTTGCACTTCACAAGCAGAACGCAGCACCGATGAGAAGCCGCTGCCCCAGCCCCGAGGCCTGACTCTGCCGGGACAGCAGCACTGCCCGCAGCGAAGCGCAGCCCTTGATCTGCCGGGCAGGCCCGCGCCACCGCAGCAGAACTCCGAAGCCGTCCGCCTGCTCCCAGATCCACGTCCATGCTCAGCGGCTCCCGAGCACCAGGTTCATTTCAAAAGAGCCAGGTATTTGATGTGATTCAAATTTCTTTCTTTCCCCTGAAGCAATTTGTTTGAAAAAATAATATATTTTTTAAGACTCTTCGAAGTGGAATAAAATTAGGCTTCACTCTGGGGCTTTTCCTTATTCCAGGATAAATCGTGCATTACTTTAAACCGCTTCTGAACACGGCGATATCTACTGACCTTCCTGGTCTAGGGACAGGTCACTAGGGTTGACTGAGTTAAAAAATAGAATTTTTAGAGTCTCCAACTATAAAACGAATTACCTGGCAGATGCAGCCGGCTCTGAAGGAATCATTAAGAGCTATTTAGTGAAATAATATCTGTGCTAACAAGTCCCACAAAACAGATTTCTGTGACAATGTGCATTCTACAATGGCCCTAAACACACGTCACACCATGAGGATTCTATCAGCTAATTAATATAGGATGAGAGCTTTAAAAAATGAAATTAACTAAGATCCTTATAAGTGATCTTCTGTCTCAGTTCTTGAAATGGGCGTCGGAGGGCCATAGCATTCTCTCTGCTATGATCCCAAAAGCCTGACCACACAACTTAGAGGAAGGAAGATCTATTTGATCACAGTTTCTTGGAGATTCTGGGTTCTGTCCATGTGAGGCCGGGTCTGTGGAGCTCAGGTCATGGTGGTGGGAAACGGAGAGAGGGAGAGCGCATGGGCTCTGATCCTCACATCATGGAGGCTGAAAGCAAGAGAGATCAAGCAAGCAAGGGGAATCAAAGACACAAGCACAATCCCTAAGTCCACGCTGCCAGGGACCCACCTTCTCCACCCATACCCCAGCAGCCTAGGTTACCATGACTGCACTCACTGGTCACAACACTCCACTTTGGAATGCTCTGGAAGTTCAAGTGATGAGTCTCAGAAGCTTTGACCTTGAGTTGCTGTTCCGTAGCAGTTCACTTGACCCCCATAGTGGCCTTTTGCAGCTGTAGGCAAACAGAGCCCAAACTCCTAGCTCTCAAAAAGTCTAAGTCAGATTAGATCCTTGAACATGCAGGTGAGCAAGTCCCAGTCCAACCCTCCATACCAGAGATGCCTGGAAAGGAGTCTGGGCTGATTGCAAAGACGCTCTTCCTATAGTAGATTCACCTGCTCCCCCAAGGTAATTATGGGTAGCTTGACTTTCCTCCTCTGCCTTGTCAGTTGGGAATGGAGGGTGGAAGTGCCCAGGGTTGCTGGGAGTTTGGTCTTTAAGTATAAACCCAACATCCATCTATTCCAAATATACATGAGGCCCTTAAATTGTTCATAAGCTGCTAAGGGGAACGAAGACTGACTCAGCCCTAGTAGAACTATGTGTAAACCTACTGTTGCCTAGAGAATGGGCTGGCCTTGATGCCTTGGCTGGAGGGTGGGAACAACTTCTCAGAGGAAGGGATGGAATGTGGAGACCAGAAAATGCGTTCAATTTGGAGGACAGGGGTGGAGGAGGGGCGGGGTGAGCATTCCTGCAGAGGAACCAAGGTGGTAACATGCTCAGTGAAATGGGGTGGCAAGGCCAGGATTGCATTGGTCACTTAACACATGACACATCAGGTACAAGACTGGGGACTGCCACAGACGTGTTCAGTAGATCAGCAAGGACGGCATAGAGAAGAGCGAAATTTGTGTAATTACACGAAGTGCGCTAAGATTTCTGAAAGACACGTTCTCTCTTATTCATTATTGTACTACCTACAGCATCAAACATGGTGCTTGCTCTTAGTAGATGTTTGTTATTTACTGGTTTATCTGTTGAGTGAAGTATAGAAACAGTATTTTCATCCATTTATTGGCGTATTTCCAAGGAACGAGCTGGATCATCAGCATGAGGAATGCAGTCTGAACATGTGCTCTTCCTAACACACAGAAGCCAGACATCTTTAAACACGGGTGTGCTTGAAACGAGCTGTCAGTTATTGACAATGGAGGATAACAGTTTTTACCAGTATTTCCATTGCTGTGACCAAAATACCTGACGTGAACAACATGGAGGAGGAAAGGCTTACCTGAGCTCACAGCTTCAGAGGTACAGTCCATAGTTGGCCAACTCCAAGGCAGACGTCATGGTGGCACGGTGTGTGGCAGAAGTCAGCAGCTCATCTCATTGCAGAGACCGTGACCGGAAGACAGATGTAGTGACCAGCAACAGATACAGTCCTCAAAGCCTGCCCCCAGGGACCTACCTCATCCAGCCACGCCTCGCCTGCCTAAGTGACCGCCCAGGAAATCCATTCAAATTATTACGCCTTCTGTGAATTTGTCCACTGATGAGATTAGGGCTCCGATGAAATGATTTCACCTCTGAGCAGTTTTGCATTGCTAATACGTGAGCTTTTCAGGGGACATTCTCCATCCAAGCGTAGAAGAGGGGGAGAAGTGGAGCCCCGGGAGCAGAGCTGTTGAAGGGTATGGGAGATGACTGTTTGAGGAGCAGGAGACTGGAACATGACGGAAAGGTTCAGAATGTTCCAAGTCTTAGACCCTTGCTGCCCAAAAGAAATATGATGGAAGCCACACACACACGTGTGTGTGTATGTGTGTGTGTACATGTTGCCTGTACTGGGAAGAGAGTTTGAAATTCCAAGCCTTGTGGAGTAACCCACTCTGAGTTGCCCACCTGCATTCTTTCAATAGCAGTGATGACTACTAGATCAAACAGATACACACACACACACACACACACACACACACATACACACACACACACACTCACACACTTCCCAAAGACCAACATTAATCACCTAGAGATTAAACTTTATTTATTTATTTAGGTAATGGGGATTGAACCCAGGGGCTTTCTACCTCCAAGCTACACCCCAGCCCTTTATTATTATTTTTTTAGTTTTCAGTTTTGAAGCAGGGTCTCCCTAGGTTGCTGAGGGTCTTGCTAGGTTGCTGAGGTTGGCCTCAAACCTGTGACCATCCTAAGACTACACTTTAGGGCAGTCGTTTTCAAATAATACATGTATTGGAAGACATTCTGTAGCTTGTTAAAATGTAAATTCTTGGGCCCTTGTTCAATGACTTTGGTTCTGAAGGCCTGGGCAGGGCCTAGGCATGTGAATTAGAATAAACACTTCGAGCGATTCTGATGCAACCTTAGGCTCACCCTTTGAGAAATGTAGTGTTGCTTACCAGAACTTGCCCCGGGCCAGCCCTTGGCAAGGCCACCTCTCCACAACCAAGCCAGGACGCATGCTATTATGCTCTGTCGTACTGGGGATTGAACCTAGGGACATTCTACCTCGGGACTACACCCTATTTTACTTTTCATTTTGAAACAGGGTCTCACTAAGTTGCTGAGGATCTAAGTTGCTGAGACCTGTGATCTTCCTGATTCATCCACCCAAGTACTGGGATTATAGGCATGTGCCACCACACCTGGCTCTTTTGTTCCTTTTAACATCTCCAGCCCACGACGCCTCTCCCCATGGCCACAAGGCCTACCTAGAAGAAGAATCAAACGAACCCTGGCAGAACCACGGCCCTGAGTGATGGCTTCCCTAAACGACACACCACCCTGGCGTCTCCAAGTTACCCGCTGTGAGAGCTGGGTGAGATGCCACGGCTGGGCTGTCCCCTCCTGAGCCTCTCCCTGGGGGTGGGGACAGGTTGTGGGGACAGTGCCCAACCCTCCCAGCAGCATCACATCCCTCTACCAGTTTCTGGAGCAATTCATTCTTACACAGAGACCCCGGTGACTCGGGAAGAGCTTTAGAACTGGCGTTAAGAGAAAGACTGGGGACGATGGAGAACTACGGAGACGCAGTGGTTCCTCCTAGGGAGGGAAGGGCATGTGGGCGGAGCCCGGCACTCAGGGATGGGGATCATGCACAGGAGTAGGAGCGGAAAGCGAGAGGCAGTACTGTGGTCCTCTGCAGGCTCCAGCCAGTCCTCTCCAGACAGTCCTCTGCTCTCTGGCTGACGGGCAGCCGCTGATCTGCTTGGTTAATTCACACCTGAAAACAACAAAACCCAGTCTTCTACAGTGGCCTCATCCTCGGGCCAGGGGAGGAGCAGGTCTCTAAAATGGCTCCTCTTTTTCCTGCTCCATGGACTTTTTTGGGGGGGGGTACTGGGGATTGAACCCAGGGGCATTCTACCTCTGAGCTACACCCCCAGCCCGTTTTATGTTTTGTTTTGAAACAGGGTCTTGCCAGGTTGCTGAGAGTCTTGCTAAATTGCTGAGGCAGTCCTCAAATCTGTCATCCTCCTGTCTCAGCCTCCCAAGGACTGGGATAACAGGTGTGCACCACTGCACCCAGCTCAGTTCATTTGTAAGACTTCATATATATATATATTTTTTGGTGGGGCTGAGAATTGAACTCAGGGGTATTCTATTTCCAAGCTACACCCCCAGCCCTATTTTATTTTCTATTCTGAAACAGGGTCTCACTAAGTTGCTGAGGGTTTCGGTAAGTTGCTGAGGCTGGCTTTGAACCAGCAATCCTCCTGTCTCAGCCTTGCAAGGACTGGGATTACAGGTGTGCACCACCGCGCCCAGCTTCATCACGTGTCTATTGTTTGTTGCTGATTGGCTTCCTCTCCTGGCCTGTGAGGTCCAGGGGGACAGGGGTCTTCTGCTTGGCACACAGGTTCTTAGGCACGCAGGCCACACACATCCTGGCGCTTAGCGGGTACTCTGCGGTATTTTGTGAATGGACAAAGATGTCCTTGAGGAGAGGGTCTCTGTTGGTCCCATCCCTGTATCTACTCGCGCACTTGAGAGCATACGCATGAGAGGACTTAATAAATTCTCATTAAGCTTTGATTGTATTTTATGACGAGTTCCATCATAACCTATGGGTGTCGAGCAACATGAATCCAAGTCACTTCTTATGTGGAGAGACGGTCTGGGAGCGGGCAGTGCGGAGACCACAGGGCACCTGGCGCCCGCTGTGGCCTCTGCCTCCTGCCCAGCTTCGTAGACCCGCACCGTGGATTCGCGGGAGAGGTCGGCAGCATTTCCTGCTCACTGTTAAAGATGAAAGACCCCGATGCTAGTATCTGGGGTACGATATAAGAACTGCCATTATTAGATTGATCTATACAAAATCGCCATTTTTTAATTTGTAAAAAGTGATCAAATATCAGCAATTTTATATGGTTCATCCTAACATGGTTGATCTTATGCAGCTGGCAGTAGAACCAAATTAACTAGACTAACCAGAATCAATAGGTGACTTAATCTGGGACCTGTTTTCCTCAGTTTCCATCCAACAGACATGGAAACCCCATCTTTCTGCATCAGAAACGGCAGGTCTCCTTCTCACGGGGTCCTGAGCACGTGCCCGGCGGCCTCTTTCCCCAGAGCCATGGCGGTCTGGCTCACACTTGCCTTTCTGACCTGGAAGTGGAGCTCCTAGGTAGGGTCCTGTGAGACTCCGAGGCTGGAGTCTCCAGAGACCCCGGGGACCAACAAACACATCCCAGGTGTCCCCAAAGTGCACAGTGCAGACCCCCCAGAAGACACAATAGGGAGACGACGGTGCTCTTGGATAAGACGGGGAGCGACACCTGGACTTCATCTGATCCTAATACAAACCAGAAGTAGATGCTAACCCGTCCTTGTCATCAAACACGCACCGCTGAGGCAGCCCCGTGAGTCTTCCGAGGACCACGGCAGTCAGAAATCACACCTCCTTAGAGGAGCCGCCCGGCGCTTCCAGTCTGTTCCTCTGTCGCCTCCGTTCATCCTGGGGAAGCGGGACCGGGGGGTCAGAGCAGAGACCCCTCAGCCAGACCGAGTCTGAGTCCACCCCTACCACTGAGTGGCTGAGGGGCCTTAGGGAAGTGATGAACCTCTCTGTGCCTCAGTTTCCCCACCTGTCAGATGGAGCTCATAGGACTGAGTGGAGGAACGCTGTTTTACAGGGGATCCACACAGTGCTTCACGCGTGTTGGCTCGAGTGTCGGCTGAGCTGGCCAGAGCAACACAGCCCAGGAAAGGACGGGGCTCTGTGAGTGACCTCCCGGGAGAGGGGACGATGTGGCTGCATTATTAGAGCTATCCCGACAGACCGAGCTTACCTGTGCCTGTGCCCAATTCACCAAGAAAACCAACCAAGGCGGGGGAAATGAGGCCGGTTGCTTAATGCTGTGCTGAGATTTCCCCTCAAGTGTTACCTACGCGTAAGAGCGAATAGATTTAATTAATTGTGACGGCAGGGACATATTTCAAATCACCCTCATGCAAACAATTGTAATGGCTTTCGATTCTCTGGAAGAGAATAGGAATTCCTAGCAGAGGAACTGGTCAGGTTCAAAAGCAGGTCCCACCTGTGCCCTATTCCACAGAGCAATGGGGGATATTTCCAAATTAATGCTGCCCAGAGGAACAGCTCTTCAGTATTTTTGCACAGAGAATTCTTCCATTATTACTTGAGCTCTGAGCATGCTTTGGTGACGCAGGAATTTATGGTCAGGGGCAGAGAAAGACCCATTTTCTTCAACAAATTTGGTGGAAGCAGGAAAATGTGCAGTAAATTAAACCCGATTTGCATGACTTTGAGCACGCATGCAGTCCTTCCTATAAGGCAGGGGGCTTTTTGATTGGGTTCCTCCATTTCTCTGTGTTTGCTGGTATTCTGGGAGCAGTTGAGCAGCCCTCTCTTGGCTAATTAGCACCTGCAAATTCACATGACTGGTGTCTTCCTCCTACCGCGGAGGTAAGAAGCCCTGGTCCTGGCAGAGCATATTTTTATTAAAATTTCTCCACATCCTTTTCTCTTCATGTCAAACAGATTGCTGCATGCTTAACCCTTTCTTGCTCTCCGTGTCCTCTCTGTATCCTCAGACATTCAGCAGAAGCTAGAGGACTACCATTGGGTTGCTAAAACAGAGAAGGGAAGAGGCGACTGGTGACATATAGGTCCTAACTCTATGGTGATGTAATATTTGGGGTTTGCAGTTTCAGCTAATTCGTCCGGTGTGCAGTCTAGACGATACCACGTCAGTGCTCATGGTTTATTCACGGGTATTTCTCACTTACACGGGCTGAGGGAAGCAAGGTGGCTTGCAAGAGACCAGACATGGCCACTGCCCCAAGTCACAGTCTGGTAAGAGAGATAACAGAAATAAATGCAAAAGTCACTAAAACACAGAAACGTGCTTGTGCTCCTATGGAAAACCAGAGGCAGGAAGCTAGCTCATTTCGAAGGGTCATATTCTTCTTAGAGAAAATGAAGCTTGACCCACGGGACAGAGGACACTGGGGTCAGTCTGCAGTGGGGAAGGGTGGGGGCACAGCAGAGGGAAGAAGCAGCATACACAAATGCTCTGCTAGTGCACGACGTGGTCCCTCATACACGCACAGCTCCAGGGAGAGTTCTAGATTCTTCCACGCTGGCATGGCCACAGTAGCAAAGCCAGCCACACTTGCCATCTTGCTTGGTGAGTCTGGAAAGCCGTTGGGCTCGAGTTCCTAGTTCGTCCAGTCTACCCCCAGCACAGCGACTTCCATGGTGGAAATATTCTCAGCTGACTTCTTGATCAGCGGCACCATTGGTGTGGGTGACCGCACTCTGTGAGGGGCTGACCTGCCCCGAAACCCCTAAGATCACCTTCACATGGGGAAACACTCTACTCACAAGCCCTGGAGAAGCTGCACCCTCCTCGCAATGATGCCAGCTGGGGTCAGAGGCACGCTGATGCCACGGGCTCCGTGTCCACGTGGGTGGACACAGTCAGTGGCACCTTCTGCTTGAGAGAGTAACGATGACAAAGACCTTACTCAGAAAAGTTCAAGTAAAGGGGCCCAGGGAGAGGTGGGTCCTGTTGACTTCTGTATTAGTTAAGGTGACCACAAGTACATCCCCAAATGTATAATAGCTCTAGCACGGGACAAGTTTTTGATGTACAATAGCGCTGGACGGGTTGGTGGAGTGGCCCTTATCCATGAAACTACTCAAGACTGAAGGAGCAGGCACCCTCTCCAAGCTGTGGCTGTGGAGGTGTCTCTGTTTCTGCCAGCCCTGGGGGTGGGCACACAGAGGATGGGGTAAGGGAGAATTTTATGGAGCAAGCCTAGAATTGGGGCACCTGATTTCTATCCACCTTCCTTTGGCTAGAACCCAGGCACGTGGACCCATTGACTTGCAAGGGAGCTTGGGAAATGTAGCCCAGAAAGAAGAGGAAAATATGGAATTATGCAACAGCTAATTCCACACACACTCTGTGGCTCTTTTTCCTACAAGATCTTACCTGGATTTTGCACATGCTCAGTAGGCACGCTGAGCACCAGGACCAAGCTTTGCTGCTATGTCTGCCTACGAGCCCCAGGCTGCACCCTCGCCACCACCAGCCGGGGTGGCGTGAGCTCATGGCCGATGGCCAGGCCCAGAACAAGGAGAGTGGGAGAAGCTGTCCCTCAGGTCTCATTATTTAAAATGACAGATCCAGACGTTTTCATCTGTTTTATTTGTTTATCATTCTGAATAACATTGATAATTGAAAAAGGATTTCATAACAAACACAAAATTTTGAAAGCGACTGGGCTAGATTTCCAGATTAATTTCTATGAGTCTTAGAAACGGGATATGTTGGGGGTATGATCTTCAGAATTGTGACTGAAGACTCAGCCAGTCAGAAGAGATGTTTAGAATTCCACTTCAGAGATGAGAAGTCTAGGAGAAGATAGCTCGGTAAGGCGGATTCCAGTTAGTGAAGCCTGTCCCCGGCACGGGCCGTGGCCGTGCTGGAACTCTGTCTCTTCTGCTGGAAGTCTTTTGAGTTAACTGGAAAATGCATTCATATATTTTAACCCATTTTGTCCTATCATCCCAGATGTGGAATACCTATAAAAACTTAACCGAGCGACAAATATACCACTTATGATAGCTCAGAAAAAATATTATGTATTGAAAACTTGGGACTTACTGGGTTAATTAAGAAACAAAGAACGATAGAATTTAATCATACGGGCCTCGGTGGGGTAGGCGGTCTTCTGGGGTAAGTGGAGTAGGCCTGCAGGAGGTAGCTTCATCTCAGCCTGTGGACCAAGCGGTCCCGGGCCACAGTGCTGAGCAGCTGCGCACAGCGTGGCAAGCGGAGCTGCACGTGCTCGCTAGTGTCTCAGGTGGCTCCAGGCCCAGTCCTGGCTAAAATCTCAGGTTGTCATGCACCCTTAACTGGGCCAGACAGTATCCCCCTAAACTGTGTGAGTGACATACTTGTTTTTTTTTTTTTTTTACTGTGCAAGCATTTTAAAAACTCATAAGATTTTGAATAACTATTGAAATGCTAAAGAGACCAGAATCATTGTATCAATGTCTTTGTATTGGGAATCTAGAAACATCTGGAATTTTAGTTACTAGTAATGTCTAAATACTAATAATGACCTATTAGAACAAAGGCTTAACTTTGTAACTCCGATTTAAAATGTGTAGTGGAGCAATTGACTTAGGCCTATAATTTTTGTTGGAAATTTTACTAACTTTATTAGTAAGATTTTATTAGTTTATTTAAGAGAACTCAGGGTTTACTGTATTTAAAAGTCTAGTTTATTAGACTTATAAGAATTACTTAAATATCAGGAAAGCTTTTGGTCAGATAATTAGGGAAATTGAACATCTTATGTTTATAGGTATAATTTAAAACTTGTAAAGCAACTTAACTAAGTTTGTAAATGGGACTGAACATCAATGAAAACCCTCCTTTGTCAAAATATGAGCGCAAAATTTGCTAGATTTAAAGATAAAATAACAAGATTTATAAATTGAAGTAGGAATTCATGGTTTTGGATTAAATAACTAATAAAGTAGGTATTAGTTACTGCAATTGGAGAAGATATCTCCGTGGAATGTTCTGGTACACAACACCACCTTCAAGGACACACACACACACACACACACACACACACCTCTTATGAGTGACAGGTTTTATATTTGGATTTATTAGAAGGTTTCAGTAAATCTGTAAAAAAGAAAAGAAAAACCAGTCAACCAATGTTGGATGGAATTGAACAGTCTTTAGATTCTTCATCTGATATTTTCTCAAAAGCAAATGTAGTCCATAGGCCTGTTCATTTTGTGCACTCGTCCTCAAACTCGAGCAGTATACAAAGACCCTCTTTAAAGAAGGTCCCAGGTGCCTGTGTTATGTTTTAAATAGGTTTCATGTAAAACTAGACATAGACTGTCTAGAACGACACGCTCAGAACAACTGAGTCAGATACCACCTGAAACACAGACGCGGCGAGACTCCAGGGACACCGGCTGCAGTGGGGTCAGATGGGAGGCTCCCGCAGCACAGGGTGGGTTCCGTGCTGGCTGCAGCAGCCCTGGTGCTCAGTGCTGCGACACCCGCACGTCCACTTGTGTTGAGCCACTAGCGTCTACTTTGTACAACCCGCTGTGGCGTCATTTGACTCCATTTGGCACGAACGCATCATTTGCCATCCAGTGCACCTCCGAGCTCTCCTCATTAGCCGGAGCTGCTGAAGAGCTGCCACTTGGCAGGGACACCGCTGCTAACACAAGCGAGAGGGTGAAGGCTCACACCCACGCTTCAACACGGAGCAGCGCGCAGAGGATCCCGGTGATGGCCACGCCGTAGAGTTCCCGCAGGACCGCAAAGAGAGAACCGAATTCAAAACTTATTCTGCGCAGCCCACAGACCTCCATGTCCTGTCCAGCTTGGAGAACTGTGGTGCAACTCAGGCTTGAATCCCCGCTCTTCTACTAATTGGATGGCTGTGGTATCTCTTCGTGCCTCCTTTCAACATTAAAAATCATAGTAAGGATAATATTACGAGTCACAGAGTGGGATGAGATGAGAGGTGATACGAGCGACGTCTCCCGTGGGTTGGTGGGCACTGAGCCAAACACCGGTTACTCTCATGAGAGCTTAGCTGTAGGCGCTTAGTACATTTGCCAAATCCTTGGTTCTCAAGTTGTGAGTGTGCACGTGTGAAGGGTGTTGTGTAGTTGGAAATGTTATCACATCAGACACAAATGAAAGATAATAGAAAGCAATGATTTTCCCAATATGCTGTAGAGAGCCCCAGAGCAGGGGTGGGCTGGCGTGGGAGACCCGCTGGGGTTTAGGGTCTCTACTCTCTCTTCATTTTGTTTTACGCACATGTTTTACACAGTTAATATTTTAATAGTGAATTTTGTAGCCGAGCATAGTGGCCCACGCCTGTAATCCTAGTATTTGGGAGGTTGAGACAGGAAGATCGTAGGCTCGAGGCCAGCCTCAGCAATGTAGCCAGACTCTCAGCAAAAAAACAAAACAAAAAATAAAAATAAATAAAAATAAAAATAAAAATAAAAAGGACAGGGGTGTAGCTTGGAGGTAGAATGCCTTTGGGTTCAATTCACAGTAACATACACACACATACACACTGAATTTTGTGATTAAAAATAAAAAGGGTTGAAAAGTCTTAGTATATTAGTATTTTATTATAGTGAAGAGGAAGAGGATGATTACTGACCAAACCTTATGAGTTGAGTTAGATATTATCATTATCCTTTTTACAGTTAAAAATTAAATTAAAAGTACACACACACACACACACAGACACACACACACAGACAGACACACACACACACACACACACATACACACACACACACTTTGTCTGCTGTACTGCTTTTGAATAAAATATATTCTTGAACTTGACAGTGCTGTAACAGTCCAGCATAGTTCTCAATTTTGAAAGCCCTGGTAAACAGACCCTCCAGGTCTAAGCTTCAAATGTAATTCCTTAAACATTAAGTAAAATCATTTTCTCACCTTTTTGAAAGACTAACCTATAGCTATGCATAGCCAACAGCCAAGAATTCACACCTCTCCTGCAGCCTCTTAATGAGTCAGCATCCTTCATTTGATTCCTATTAAAATGAAGAAGCTTGAAAGCAGTTTCGGGCAAGTTGAGAAAAATAGACTGCCTCTGAATTTTTCACTGTAATTTCATCCCATGGGCCCTGGAAATGCAGACATATGCACACCACTAGTGCTCTCTCTCTCTCTCTCTCACACACACACACACACACACACACACACACACACACACACACACAAAGAGTTGGTTATTGTTATGCAAATGTATCTGTTAACTAAAGACCTGGATGCCAATTGTCTAAGGGATTTATTAATTCTAACTCTGAAAAAAATGCGTGGGGAGGTTTAGAGAAGACACTACCTAGATGTCTTATCAAAGAAACCAAGCTGTGACCTATGTTTGGAATCACAGATCTTTTATTGCAATCTGACATACAGTTCATTTTGGTCAGTGGTGAAAAATTCTTTCTGCCCCAGAAGGAATCTCACCTGCTGTCCAAGGTCCCCTCTCACCTGTAATTACCTGGTGTCCATGGAAATTCGGAATCTTGTCCCTGAGATTCTGCAAGGCTGCTCCTCTGCCCTTGGGCTCAGCACGGGGTCTGCAGTTGCAGGGCACAGCCCTCCGCCCTTGAAGGTGTCGGCCTCCACACCCACAAACAACCTCGGAATTGACTTTTTTTTTAATTCAAGGGAATCATTATTTTCAACAATCTTAAATAGTTTAATAGATTGAATCAACCATATCATTATTTTTACTCCGTCATTAAAATAAATGAAACAATTCAAAGGATGCTACAGCCCGGGTTTTCTGCAGTGTATGCACAGCCAGAAAGCTCTATGTGTGCAGTAAAATAAGGCCACGGCACAACTGTCACATAATGCCACTCAAATCTTCTTTGAAGCCAGGAGGACATAAATAAATAAATTAGTTGCAAAGGGAATGTCTAGCTAACGCAGGCAAGGGACAAGGGCGCGCTGTGATGGGAAGACATTAAAAGGAGATTGAGGAGAGCCGGCTTTTGTTTCTGCGCTCTGGTTCCTAGCTAGATTATACTGGAAGAGTCCTGCATCTTTGAGTCTAAGTCTCTTCCTATGCTAAATAGGAAGATTGCCAGCCAGCCTTGCCTCTGGTAAGGACTTCATGTGATAATATGTATGCTGAAGCTTATAGTGCGGTTCAGAAAATACGTATGTCGAAGCTTATAATGCGGTTCAGAAAAACACTTCTGGCTCTCCTCCATTTGGTGCCTGGCAGAGTCGCACCCCCAGCTTGCTTCGAGGGTAGCTACTGCCCTGTGAGGTGCTCTGTACAGAGTCTTGAGAAGGGCTGTGTGTCACTCCCAGGAAGGATCTTTAAGAAGCCGTGATTGTCTAACCCCTGGCGTCTCTCAGGGCAGCCGAGACCATAGAAGCTCCAATGGAGGCGAATCAACCCTTGGTTTTGTTTCTGTTGTGCCTGTGTGCGGTGCCAGGGGTGGAGCCTAGGGCCTTCTGCAGCTAGGCCAGTGCTCTGACACTCTGACACCGAGTTACACCCCAGCCCTCAAGGCGAATCTTGGTTTTGGTGGACTGGGTCCCTACGTGACCTATGTTTGTGATCACAGATCTTTTATTGCAATCTAACATGCACTTCATTTCGGTCTGTGGTGAAAAATTCTTTTTGCCTCAGAAAGGAATCTCATCTGCTGTCCAAGGTCCCTTCTCACCTGTAACCACCTGATGTCCAGGGAAATTCGGAGTCTTGTATGCACTTGGCTCTAGTGAGCAGTGCATAATAAAGTAGTGAGTGAGTTCATGAACGAGGAAATACAGATAGAGTGTCCACAGGAGGGACAGACAAAACGCGAAATCACCCTGCTAGCAAGCCAAGGATGCTGCTGCTGCTCCTTCCTCTTCCTCCTCCTCCTCTTCCCCCTCCTCCTCCTCCTTCTCCCTCCTCCTCCTCTTCTTCCTCCTCCTCTTCCTCCTTCTCCTTCCTCCTTCTCCTTTCTCCTCCTCCTCCCTCTCTTCCTCCTTCTCCTCTTCCTCCTCCTCCTCTTCTTCCTCCTCCTCTTCCTCCTTCTTCTTCCTCTTTCCTCCTCCTCCTCTTCTTCCTCCTTCTCTTTCCTCCTCCTCCTCTTCTTTCTCTTCCTCTTCCTCCTTCTCCTTCCCCCTTCTTCTTTCTCCTCCTCCTCCTCCCTCTCTTCCTCCTCCTCTTCTTCTTCCTCCTTCTCCTCCTCCTCTTCTTCCTCCTCCTCTTCCTTCTTCTCCTTTCTCCTTCTCCTTTCTCCTCCTCCTCCTTCCCTTCCTCCTCCTCTGCTTCTTCCCCCTCTGCCTCTTTCTTTCTTTTCCTCCCTTTTCATTATTATTATTATTATTATTATTTGCTGGTTTGGCGTGTTTTAGTATCTGCTTTCTGCTGATGGGGAGAAGCGCCGGCTTGGGGTATAGGAGAGAGCATTGTTCCATGCACTCAGGAGGGAGAGCGTGGGGAGGGGAAGGGTCTTATAAACCTGACTTGTTTTGTCGGCAGAGTGTGTCTTCTTCTCCTTGTCTTAATTGGAGTGCTTTCTGTGGGCACGAACCTGCTGCTCTCCCGAGCGCCCGCTCCTCCCCACACAGCCAGCCCCTCCGCACAGCTGCTCTCTGCCCGACCCCAGAGGTCATTAGTACTGCAGTCCTTTCCCCGGAACATATAGATTTGAGAGAGAAATGGTACTTTACAGAAGCAACGAAAAGCTGATACACCTGTATGAAAATAACAAAAAAATACATGTATTTATTCAACTAGAATGCTGCTAGGACTATTGAGCTTAACAGTGCAGGCGACGTGGGCGGCCACTAAACGGGGCCAGGCAGCACCTTGAGGCTACTCTAACGTTTTTCCTGTAATCCCAAGAGGATATTTAAGAGCTAAGCAATGATGGGAAATAAGCTTGGAGCCGGGCATGGTGTCACACACCTGTAATCCTGGTACTCGGGAGGCTGGGACAGGAGGAAGGCAGGTTCGCAGTGAACCTCAGCAACTTGGTGAGACCCTGTTTCTAAGTAAAAATAAAATTGAATGAAGGTGTAGCTTGGAGGTACAATGCCCCTGGGTTCAATCCCCAGCACCACAAAAATAAATAAATAAATAAATAATTACATGAACATAAATGAATAAATGAAAAGAAGCTTAGTTAGGAAAGCAACTGACTTAAATATGGTATTTCCTTTGATTTCCCCCTTCTTTATTTCTTTGTATTATCAAGCTGTTTCTTATCTTTAATAGGTTAAGGTCAGATATAAATCAGTAGGAATTAGGCTGTTGATATGATGGGCTCTCTGTCTATGACAGTAGCCCTTGGACTATACTTGGAAAGGTGTTGCATAGGTGTTATTTTGTAATTCCACCCCATTCGGGGTACTGGAGAGTACTACTTTCTGTGGTCTAGCACCTTCTAGACTGCAAATTGGGGTCAAGTCCATGGTGAAGAGCTCTGTAGTCCCGAGGGAGGATGCTCCCGCCACAGGGGCGGGTCAGTCCTACTTGGAGCTACCCGGAGGTTCAAGGTCTCCCTTTTAAAAGCCTTTCACTCAACCCTGATGCACTCCATCACGCCTGGCTGTGTATCGACTGTGGCCTCCTCCTGCGGGGTCCCCACTACATCTCTTACCTGTATCTGCTTCTGTGCCCCGCTCTTGCTCAACAGTCCCTGTCCCACAAAAGCCACAGTGAGCTGCGCTTGGATTCCCCACCTGTAGAGCCATGCCCACACTCTGCCCACACTCCAGGAAGCCCTAGCCGCCACCCCTGCTGCTGCTGGCTGATTTTTCCATGCCCCTGACCTCGGATACGCCAGGCCCACACTCTTATTCTCCTCTCCCGAAATATTCTTTCCCAGACACCACCTGGACACCCCCATCTCTCCAAAGAATCACTATGCCTGCGTCCCATATACAAATTTATTGACATGGAAGGGTCCAGAAGTGAGACACTGTGGGGCCAGAGGCTGGCCAGAGTTGCAGGTCAGACTGCCAGCTATCTCCAGACCCCCATGGACTCCTCCCTCCAAAAGCACCGGGACTCCTGAGTGGAGTCAAAGGAAAATACACAGAGCCCTCACAGGAGGTTGAATGCCTGCCTGCCCGCCTGCCTGCCCGCCTGCCCGCCTGCCCGCCTGCCTGCCTGCCTGCCAGGGGCAGGAGGGAATAGAGGGAAGTCGACAACTCCATCAGGGAAAGGGCAGCATTACAGAGAAAAGAGGAGACATAAATGAAAAGGGGTGGGAATAGATTAGAATTTTATCGCCGGGCGTGGTGGCACACGCTTGTAATCCCAGTACGTTGGGAGGCGGAGACCGGAGGATCCGGGTTCGTGGCCAGCCTCAGCTCTCTCTCTCTCTCTCTCTCTCTCTCTGTCTCTCTCTTTCTCTACTTAGTGAGGCCCTCCGCAACTTCGTGAGACCCGGTTTCAAAATAAAGTATAAAAAATAGGGCTGGGGG
>PVJS01007097.1:0-31717 GCA_004027185.1 Glis glis
CAACTTCGTGAGACCCGGTTTCAAAATAAAGTATAAAAAATAGGGCCGGGGGTGTAGTTCGGAGGTAGAACGCCCCTGAGTTCAATCCCCGGTACCGCAAAAAAAAATAAATAAATAAATAAAATAAAATAAAATGAGCCAATCCTTAGCATCACTGATATACATTCATAGCTTCCATAGCTTTATTGGATAAGCAGAAGAGAACTTTGATCTGTAGAAATACTGGCAACTTATGATTTTCACCTTTGTTCTTTGAACTATTTTACTTAAATTACTTTTTTGGGGGTGTGTACTGGGGATTGAACTCACAGACATTCTACCTTCAAGCTACGTTCCCAGCCCTATTTAATTTTTTAATTTGAAACAGGGTCTCAGCCCAGCACGGTGGTGCACACCTGTAATTCCAGTACTTGGGAGGCTGAGACGGAAGGATCACAGATTCATGATCAGCCTCAGCAACTTAGTGAGGCTCTTAGCAACCTAGTGAGACCCTGTTTCAAAATAAAAAATAAAATAGGGCTGGGGGCATGTAGCTCAGAGGAACAAAGCTCCTGAGCACTCCCCAGTACAAGGAAGGAAGGAAGGAAGGAAGGAAGGAAGGAAGGAAGGAAGGAAGGAAGGAGCTAAGTTGCTAAATTGCTAAGTAAGGCTGGCCTTGAACCTTTGATACTCCTGTCTCAGGCTCCCAAGTACTGGGATTTCAGGAGTGTACCACCACCAACCCTGCCTCTTAAATCACCTTACTGATGTCAAATCCAATTCATAGATTATACAAATTGCATGAGATTTTTATCGAAGTCAACTGTGTAGCAACAACAATAGATATAAAACTATGATTTGACCTGCAAATCTTTGAACATTAACCATAATATAAACTTGTTTCTGTGGATGTTTGGATGGCTTGATTAAGGCATTCTGGGATCATATCAGTTTTTAGCCCTAGGGATGGAATATCTCAGTAGAACCACTTGGTTATCAACTTCTAATAGTCTCAATTTTCCTGGTTTTAGATCTGTTGTAGCAATTTATTTGGGGTTTTTCCTACCTCAATGACTTTTCTATATCAATGATAAAAGTTTCCTCCAATTTAAGTTGAAAGTTAGGTAACTGTAAATGACAGTTTCAAATTTTCAAGTCCTAGAATAGAAATGCCCTGGAGTTGCAATTACAGCGTACCAGAGCACTTGCTATGGGATTTGGCAGCTGGTAATCCATAGGCAAGTCCCAGCCCTTATATACATGTGCTTGGCCCTGCTGACAAAGTCTTAGAAGAAAATTGAATTGGACTTCTGATATACAAGCCATAATCTCTTTATCTCAGCCTAGGCCCATCCTGATCTCTATCCTTATCCCAGACTAAATTTGTACACTTATGTATTGTCCTGACGCTGGTATGTATTAGAGTTTGCTCATAATTTAACACAACTGCCAAAATGACAAAACTTAATAAACTATAGGAAATTATGCATGCTACTAAAATGACTTGAGTAATTTGAAACTATATATTATTGAGCATGTCCGTAAGTAGATGACAACTATGTTCACTGACTACTGACTCACAAAAGAACAAACACGTGAGAAATTAACAAGATTGTGTGTGACTCTTGCCAGACCTCTCTGTATGAAAGTATCAATTTTTTTAGCCAACAGGATTGTTGTAAAAGCAAAAGGTTAATCTAGTCAAACCAGAGGCAGATGCTAAGCAACTCATTTCCAGCAATATCTGCTAAAAGAAGTAGAGTTGACACTACATGGTTTGATTCATAGTCTTAATTACAGGATATAAAATCTTCTGTAAATGAGCCATTATGCACTTTTCCACTTTGTTAGCTATTTCGGTAAATAAAAACTTTAAAACTGAGCAAATTGTTAGTTAAGACACAAGTTGAATTTGCTGAAAAAAGATATTATCTAAATAACACACTGCTTTGTGAGCCCCAAATTCTGAATCTTTTTCTTTCTATGAACACCTTACATGATTCTAGACAAGGTCCTCTCGGCACATAAGTCCTTGAAGCTTATAAAATGAAGACTAAAACCTGCTTCAGATTAATCCACTGACTGGAGATTTAAAACACTGATTTGTAAAGGACATCGAACTTTTAGAAACAAATAAAAAATAAAAACAAGCCCATGTTTTTATTGTTATTGCTATAAATTCTACGATTGTGTTTTATGTTTTTCTCAATGACAAATTTATGCAAGAGGTTATTTGAAAAAAAAATTGTATCCTTGCCAAACTCTACTCATTTATTAAGTTAACCACCCTAAAGGCATTTCATTTTTTCTGCAATTTATACATTCTTAGAGTTCTGTTGAGTTCCTGAAGAGGAAAATGTCTTTTTCTTTATGCTCGAGAAAATCATTATAAATTCCACTTCACATTCTACCTTTCAAAAAAAAGAAAAAGTATCTCTAAACTAGAGGATGTTCTAAATGAGATTACTTAAGCTGTAAACACCTGCCAAAATATTTTTCATTTTCACTTACACATGAAATTGCACAGTATATGACCCAATACATTCTGGTTCTAAATAACTATGAGTAGAAGATAGTATTCTTCATGGGGGAAAAAAAAGGAAGCAAAAGCTTTTAAATCCAATTTATCCAAATAAATAACTTGAGAGCTGAGGAAGGTTGCTGTGTTCAAGCATTAGAATGTGGTGTCCAGGAAGCTCTCCTGATACCAAACCCCCTATATTAGCTCCTGACTAAGACTGATCATGAGATGTTGCAACAACTGAGGCTTTGCAGCTTATTATAGTCTTGGAGTAAATGACCTTGATTTTTACCTTTTCTTGGTTTTTATTGGTTTATCACAATGAGAGAGAATTAACATTGCATGTCATAAAAACCCTGAGCAACCACAGCTAGAGAACCAACGTTAAAAAATTCAAGGCATATGTTACATTACAAAGTGACTAAAATAGTGATCTGTTGTAACTCACACCCACAAATGTCTATCTTTAACAATGAGGAAAAGAGCAAATTGATTTCATTGTCGGCAAGTCCTGGGTGTCTCATGCCATTGTTTGATGTGCACATGTGAGTAAACTCTTAAGAAGAAACGAGGAAGGGAAATAATTTGGGGGTGAGAAACGATAATAGTTCAGCAAGTGGATCAAGCTCAGTACAAGTTTAAGTCACATAATTATTATCTTTGTTTCTTCATTCTTTTCCCTTTCATCTGTATTCATGGAATAAGAATAGTCCTCAAAAAATCAACTCATGAAATCCACAATATGATAATACAATCAAGAAAATTCCAAGAGTCAGTATCCAATAGTCACATCTGCCAGGAAGTATGTGCGTTGTCTCATCATCTTGACGCATGGAATGGCTCTCTGCATGTCACCTCATTGAGCTCTCATTGTAGCATCATACTTTAAGGACACAAACCCACAATCTCCCTTTCATGGTCATACTTTATTCCATCTGTGTTATGGGCTGAGTTGTGCAGCCCTCCAAAAGAATTTTTATAGATTGAAGTAATGACCTCCAGTACCTCAGAATATTACTGTACTTGGTTAAAATGTGCTTAGAGAGGGGATTAAAGAGAATAGGCCCCAATATGACTGATGTATTTATAATAAAGGAAGATTTGGCAACACAGAGAGACACCAGACACTCAGAGACTAGCATGCAAAAAGAGATGACCATGTGAAAATAGGGCAAGAAGACATCCTTCTACCAGCCAAGCAGAGAGGCCACAGGAGGGAAAAAAAAAGCTGCTGGCACATTGGTCTCAGGCTTCCCTTGTCCAGAACTGTGATAAAAATCAAGTTCCCTTGTGTGAAATACCTCGTCTGCATGCAGCATTTCATTATAACAGTCCTAGAAAACTAATACAAATCTTACAGCCAATTGTAGGTGTATGTATATGTGTGTGCTCCCCCACTGAGGATGTTGTTGTTGTAAGGGGGTATTTATTTAAGCCAAGAGTCAGTAACATTAGGTAATTACTTGAAAGGAGTCCTTAGAAAATATACTTTCTGGATGGGTGTGGTGGCTCACACCTGTAATCCCAGTACTTGGGAGGCTGAGACAGAGGGTTTCAGATTCCAGACCAGCCTCAGAAACTTAGCGAGACCCTCAGTAACTAAGCAAGACCCTGTTTAAAAAAATAGGGCTAGGGGTGTGGCTCAGAGATAGAACAACCCTGGGTTAAATCCCAGTACCAAAAAAAAAGCCAGAAAAGAAAGAAAATATACCATTATACCCTCTGCTGTCCCAAAATGAATGACAGTACAATTTAGAATGACCCTCCAATGACAGTCCCTCTTCAGGCAAATTATAAGAAGAAATTTATTATTGTAGGGGGAAACACTCCTAGTTTTTCAGCACTTTTTATCAAAAGATGCCTTTGGCCTTAGTTTATATAGTCACTCTCTAGTGAGTATGTGACTAGGTGTTTGGTCTGCTGAGTAGAAAGAGACTAACATCCTGATTCTCAGTCTTAGATACATAATAGGTTATATCACTGATGGCTCAATGGTAGGAAAGAGCAAGGCATCCTTGAAACTAAATAACCCAAGGAAAAGAAGAACACTTTTTCTATTTGACATCAGGGCCTTAATATTTTAGAGATGAGGTGGTTGTGGTAGAAAATGAGCTATTTCCGGTAAAACATACAGGTAGAAGGCCTCCGGAATCCCCCCCGCCAGTCAGGCACAGAATGTGTTTTGGAGAAAAATGTTAACATACAGAAGAGAGTTCTAATCTTGGATCTCAAATATGAGATATCAATGCTGCCAGTATAGAGATATATTCCACCAAATACATGGGTTTAGAGGAGAGTATCAATAAAGTGTAGAGGAACAGCCTCAGCAGGACCAAGCAAGAAAGAGTAGGGATGGAGTAAAGAGATTCCATGTTCTCTTGGAAACTATACTAGCCACTAGGCACCCCATTCTTCTGGGATTGAATATGTCCCAGAGTTCTTGTACAATGGTAAATAACAAGGAAAATTACCCTGGAATGGAATACCATGGATCTTCTATAAATAGGACATATGGATTCTAAATGGAATAACCAAAAAATAAATATGGAAGTATATTTGAATCATCTTTGTAGAGTAGGCTATAACTGATGCATAGAAGCTAGTGCTCTCCATGTTCCAGTACCCAAACTCAGTCCTAGGATCATTTGCCGTATGTCTTCCTACCTGTCTTCTTTTGTAACTCGTTCCACCAACTATATATGTGACCACAATAATACATATAAATATCAATTTTCCAATTTCTTCAAATCTGTTTTGTCTTTTCTTCTCCTTCAGACTCACAGAATCCAAACTCCATCATCTATCTGAACCATCATAAATATTATGAAATAATTTCTGTACTTTCAATACAGCCTTCATGTAATTTATTTCATATCAGTGTCTCATCTATACCATTTTATTTCCTTTGCATAATTTTGTTGTTTTACTCTTTATTTAAATTGTTGTTTTTGATGCTAATATATAGCCCCAGAATATTCAGGTCTAAATAGCATCTCTGGATAAAAATCCAATTCTACTACCTATTAACTGGGTGATTTTGAACAAATTATTAAACTTTTATGAGCCTTGGTTCCCTTAGTATATCTTTTGCTAATTATTTATTAAATCCATTCTATGAGCCAGGCAATTCATTAAATATGCAGGATAAAATACAGAATTAAATAGACAAGATTCTTCCCAGGAAATCTGTATTTTGGTGTGGGAAAACTTCATCCAAAAATTCACATCTAAAAGTCAAAGTAACTAGATTGGCCTCATAGGATAGTGGTAAAAACTTTAATGATAAATCATGAATAAAGGCTTTGACATAGTGCCCAACACCAAGTAGCTGATTAATAATTTACATTCTCAGTGAGAATAAAAAAAGTGGTAAGACTCCTACTTTACATGAGGAATGCCTTCTCTTCCTCTGGGAAGAACCTGAAGTTACCACCAGCCATGAGAATATTGCATCGAGAAGGATGGCACAGATGTAGAGCTCTGGGCTTTCTAGGAACTGAATGTTTGTGTCGCCCCAAAATTCAAATTCAAAGACAAATCCCTGATGTGGTAGTTTGGGGAAATGGGGGCCTTTGAGAGGTAATTACAATATTATGGGGAGTCTTCTTGAATCAGACTAGACAAGAAAACACAAGAAAGTTTGCTTCCTTTCTCTCTGCTTTCTATACTGAGGAGACCACCATCTGCAAACCAAAAGGTAAGCCCTCAGAAGACATTACACTATAGACACCTTTTTTATGGGCTTCCTAGCCTTCAGAATAGTTATCAGTACATCTTCAAAGGAGCTTCAGAGCATGATTTCAAAATAATTGCTCGTAATCCTAAACCTGTGAATCACGCTGCACTTCAGACATTCTCAAATAATCTAGTGTTTACAAGACCAAATCATCCAAAATAAACAAAAGAATGAAGTCCACAGTGCTCAGATAAAACAAAAATTAAATACTTATTGTTCCATGTTTTATTACCCAATACATGATACTATACCAATTACTTGATGAGTATAATTTGTAAGACTATAACAAAAATAGTAAAGTCTTTATAGATTAAATATATCATACTGATTAATTATGTTCACCAGATTTGATATTTGTAAAAGCATACTGATTATCATCACTTATAAAAAACAAAATATAAATATTTCTTTAAAATATTTCATAATTTCAATGAGGACACATCTCCCAATGGTGTCAATTTCTGACTAGAATGAGTATCACTGGTTAAGATCTGATTCTATTTCTCTATCCTTACAATGCTTAATAGAGTAAAAGGGGAATATGTTGCAATTTCAATATATAGAATGTGTGCTACTTTAGGCTGGGTTAATCAAATAAGATGATTAACATCAGTTACCTTATTAGAGCATCTTAATCTTTGAACAATGCCTCTTCTCATCATCTTCATTACTTATTAAATGTGTCACTCTGCCAACGACTTTCTAAGAGAACACGAGCTCCAGCCATAATAAAGTGCACCTCCTCTTCATTTAGACAAACCACTCAAACATGAAGAATCTAAATAAAGAAAGCTTAAAGACAGCAATATTGTTCTTAAATTTACTGTATGTCAACTCTCCAGAATTTGGAGCTTCTTCTTAGACAAATGCTTAGAGATTATTAAAGAAATTTAATTTAATAAATCTATCCACCCAGCAGAAGGGTAAAAGTTTGTTCTTTCAGGCTAAAGTTCAAACCATTTGGTATATTCAAAATTACATTTTTTGAAATGTAATTGACATATTGGTAAATTCCCTGACATAAATAAAAAATTCAAAGATACCTATGTTAGAACTGATCTTTGCAGTTTGTGGGTAAATATTGTGAAGTCAAGTCTAGGAAAATATTTTACCAATAAGAATACAAATTAACCACAAAAATACTATAAAATATAAGAAAATATACATAATGTATTATCATAAATTCAAAACAATAAAGCCAAAAATACAGTGAAGATTACGCATAGCAATACTTTATTTTCCCTTTAAATCATAATGCTGAATCTATATGATCCTCAGATTTCACATGACTACCTGCAAATTATCCTTGCTTACTAATAGGAACTAAATATGGCTTTTAAACATGTGACTACTAGGGATGATGGAGATGACTCTGTCTCTGTCTCTGTCTCTCTCTCCTTCTCTCTCTCTCTCTCTCTCTCTCTTTCTCTCTCTCTCTCTCTCTCTCTCTCTCTCTGAAGCATAAGATACAAAGTACCAAGCAGCATTCAAGGAATTATTTCAATCTTAAAGTACATCCTACATTACAAAAAACTGCCTTATCATTCACCCCAAATGCCAATGGGTGACGTGAGCCTGATACAGGTAATTTAACATCTCAAAAGAAAAATAGAACACAATCCCTCAAGGAGGAATAACTCCACCACAATAGCAGAAAAACAGATTTGCTACTACTAAACATGCTCATGAGTATGACTCTGGGAAACAGACAAAAAGGAAAGTTAAAAACAGAAAATAAATCAGGGGAAAATAAAGCATGTAAAGCAATAAAAAAACTCCAGTAATAAAAATAAATCCCCAAAAAGTGCATCTCACTAGGGAAAAACTCAATGAAAACATTATATATATGTGTGTGTGTGTGTGTGTGTGTGTGTGTGTGTGTATATGTGTGTGTGTGTATGTATATATATGTATATAATTTGTGTGAGGGGTGGATTGTGGATTGAACCCAGGGGTGTTCTACCACTGAGCTACAACCCAGTTCTATGTTATTTTTAAATACGGTCTTACTAAGTTGCCACACACTGGTCTCCAACCTGCGATCCTATCGCATCCTCCCAAGTACTAGGATTACAGGTATGTACCACGGTGCCCAACATATATCTAATTGCTTTTAAAAAATCAAAGAAAATAAAACTAGACTTTGAGATGAAGAAATGGAAGGTAAATCAAAATCATGCCAGAGATACAAACATATTAATGAAAATTGTAAGGAAAGATATAGATTGTTAAAATAATAAACTAACTGATATAGATGAAATTGAATACACACAGTAAATTTAGACAGTAAAAAACAGAAACACATCACTGACAAACATACATTTGATTAGACTCTTTTTTATTTCCTTTTCACATACCACATGTTTCTTACTAAGGTAAGTGTTTTTGCATTGCTTTTATAAGTATTTATTTACTTGGGTAATATTAGCATAAAATAAACTGCACATATGTAAGTGTATAATCTAATATGTTTTGACATATGCCTATATGCCTTAACTCATGGCCACAATTAAAATGACAAATGTATACATTACACTCAAAAGTTTCCTCATGTCTCTGCAATCTTGCCTTTCCACCCATCCTTATACCTTTTCCATCCCTCAACCACCACTGATTTTGTTTTTGATCACTAAAGACTTTTGGTACAAATGCTAATCATATGTTATATATTCGTTTTGCTTGCCTTCAGTCCCTCAATTCAGTTATTTTGAAATTCATCATGCTGTTGTGTATATCCAGAGCTCATTCCTTTTGTTGCAGAGTAGTATTCTATTTTATGGACATAGCACATTTTATTTATATCTTCACTTTCTGATGGACATAGGTTTTGTCTATTACAAATAAGGCTGCTTCCAACATTAATGTGTAAGCCTTTCTGTGGACACCTGATTCCATTTCTAATGGATCAATCATTGAAAGTAGACTGACTAGATCTTATAGTAGGAGTGTGTTTAACTGTAAGAAACTGAAAATCTGTTTACCAACATGGATGTGGCATTTTTCATTCTCAAAGGGCAAGAGAATCTCAGTCTCTCCACATCATGCCAGCATTTGGTAGGTGTGATCTTTCTTAACTTTAGACCTTCTAATGGTAGTGTAATTCTGTTTCATTTTAGTTTTAATTGGAATTTGTCTAATGACTAATGATGCTGAGTATCTTTTCATGGTACATATTTTTCATCAATATGTCTTCTATAGTGCTATGGTTTGGATTTAGAATGCCCCCCTACACCTCATGAAGACAAGGGAGCCATGTTGGAGGTAGGATTTGGGGATTATGTATATAGTTCTTCTTCTACTTGGTCTCTCTCTCTCTCTCTCTCTCTCTCTCTCTCTCTCTTGCTTCCTGCCTCCTTGATGTGAGAGCAGAGTCCTTGTGATTTTCTCTCTGTTTCCCTTGCCATGCCCTGAGCTCTGCAAACTTCACCTGGCCTAACATGGACTGAACCACTGAAATCTCCAGAACTGTGAGCTAATACATCTCCTTCCTCTAAGTTGTTGTTGTCAGGTTTTTTGGGTCACAGCAATGAGACTGCTGACTGAAATACATAGTAAATTACCTGTTCAAATATTTTCTTCTTTTTATTTTTTGTATTGAGAATTATTTATATAGTCTAGATACAATCATTTATTATAAATACTTTGGAAGTACTCTTTCCCAATCTCTGCTTTATATTTCCATTCTCCTAACAGCATCACTCAAAAAGCAGAGGATTTTAGATTGAATAAAGTCCTATTCATCAATTTATTTTCTGTTTTGGATCATGCTTTTGAGGTCTTATCAAAGAAATTTGGGTGCTAGTGATGTAGCTCAGTGGTAGAGCACTTGCCTAGCATTTGTGGGACCCAGGGTTTGATCTTTGCCACCACAAAAAGAAAAAAGGGAATTTTTTTTTCAAAGGAATTTTTGTCTGCCGCATGTTCAGGAAGATTTTATCTTATTTTTCTCCTATAAATTTGATAGTTTTAGGTTTTACATTTAGGTCTAGAATCCAATTTAATTTCAGCATATGACATTAAGTAGGTAATGAAAGTGGTTCTTATTTTTATTTGCATATTAACATCCAATTATCCCACCACCATTTGCTAAGGAGAGCAATATTTCTCCAGTGAATTACCTCTGCACCATTGACAAAAATCAGTCCCTCGATATTTGGACTTTAATCCTGTTCATTTCACTGTTGAATTTGCCTATCACTAACCAACACCCAAAGGCTTTGATAACATAATTATATAGTGAGACTTGAAATCAAGTGGTGTTAAGCATCCACCTTTGTTTTTATTTTTAATCTTTTTTGGCTATTCTGTGTCCTTTCCATTTTTATGTAACTTTTAGAATCTGTCATTTTCTGAAAGATATCTTACTCTAATTTTGATTGAGATTAAATTAAATGCATGTGCTACAATATCAATAATAATTTTATTTGTTTGTCTATCATAGATATTTTTCATCAGATTGAGAAAATTCCCTTCTTTTCCTAGTTTACTAAGAGTTTTATCAGCTATGGATTTGGGATTATATTAAGCAAGTTTGTATGTCTATTTTGGTGATTACATGCTTTTCGTTTTTAATTTGTTGCAAGGATTATTTATATTGACTGTGTTGAATATAAAACCAATTATCAACTTCTGGGACAAACTCATACAGCACTATTGAATTATCATTTTATATACTACTAGGTTTAATTGCTAAGTGTTTGCTAAGATGTATTAAACCTATATTCATGGAAGATATCAGTTTATAGTTTACAGTTTATGTGATCAATTTATCTGATTTTGAATAGAAGTAATTCTGGTTTCACAGAATGTCTTGATAAGAATTTACCTACCTTCAATTTTCTGGACTATTTGTTTAGGTAATATTTCTTCCTTAAATGTTTATAAGAATTCAAACACTAAGTGATCTGAGACCTGGAGTTTTTTGGGGGGAAAGTTTGCAAAACAAATTTAATTTAAAAGAAAATAGTGCTCTTAAGATTATTTATCAATTTGGACTAAATTTTATCTATTGAATGAGCATTGGGGATTTGTGTCTTTCAAGAAATGTGTCTACTTCATCTGAGTTATTAAATTTATTGCCACAATGTTGTTCAGAATATTCCTTTACTGTGCTCTTAACAGCTCATGGAATTTATATTGATGTCACTTCTCTCATTCCTGATATTTGCAATTTGTGTCTACCTTTCTTCCCCTTGTCTGGTCTGGTTAGAAGTTTATCAATTGTATTGATTGTTCCAAAGAACTGCTTTTGGTTACAATGATTTTTCTCTGTTGCTTTTTGTTATTTTTCTATTTCATTGATTTCTGTCCTTATTCTTATTTGCTTTCCCTGATTAATTCGAGTTCATTTTTTTCTTCTAGTTTCTTAAAGGAATAAAAGCTACCAGCACTGATTTGAAAATATTTTATTTTCCAAGATGAGCTTTTAGTTACTATCATGTCCCCTGATTGCTACATTAGTGCCATGCCATAAATTTTGATGTGTAGTATTTGCATCTTCATAAAGCTAAAATACTTTTGTTTCTTCTTTAAATACCTATTAGGTTAAAGTCTGTTATTTAGTTTTCAAGTATTCTTAATTTCCCAGAAACTTTTCTGTTACTGCTTTGTGATTCAATGCTCTATGATCAGGGGACATACTTTGTAACTTTGTAAGATTGAACTCATTTTAAATTTATGATACTCATTTTATGGCCCAGAATATACCTATCTTAATAAATTCTCTCTATTCATTTGAAAAGAATATATAAGGCATATGTATATTCATAGATTAAAGCACCCAGTCAAAGTAATTATATAAAACTTGTCTCAAGCTCTCAAAGTAAATCTGATGGGATTATGAGCATAGAATTAATATACACAAAATATGTATGAAAAAATCAAATCATATAAAAAGATGTACAAAGAACTACTTATAAATTAGTTTACCTTGTATACAATCCACATTACCTTTTTTTACCAAAAAAAACCAGCCAAGATTGTTTGAAGGGATTAATATGATTAATAAGATAACATAACCTATAGAAATCCTACATAGTACATTTCACTTAAGTATCATTTTTCATATTTATTTAAAAATAGAAATAGCATAAAAATAATATAGTAATTAATATAAACAGAGCATAAATAATATAAATTATAATAATTTTATCTCTGCTAAATCTTATATTAAGGATATGTAAGTGTATAGAGTTGACATTATATTATTTTTCAGATAATTGATTACAGAAAGCGACATTGCATAATGTTTGTAAAATAAAATTAGCATAATAGTAAACTGCCAAAAATTTTAGAAGGAAAACTATATGTTTAGACTTTTGTAAAAGTACAAATAATGGTACAACTGACATGATAAATTGCAAAGATCTCAACACATTGTCTCAGAAATAATTTTTCATACCTTCCTCTTTTTTTGTTTTTATTTGTTTAAATGCTATCTTTTTAAATGAAACATAAATAAAAGTTAGTATTATAATAATAATTTGTAAAATAAAGTAGAGCAGCATGTGTCCTGGTAAGGGCTATAACAAATTATTTTAGGTTACTATTATTTCTTGTTATTTTCAACTATGGAAAGATTCAAATCTCAAAGTCTCAACTAATGAGAAGATTTTGGTTTATTAACTTCGTCTTCCTTATAAACAGTGATCAAAATTGTATTAAAAAAGGAGGCTTATAGCTCCCCAGAGATTGCATATTGAGGAATAAAAGTTACTATTAAGTAACATTTTCTTGAATACGAATGGGTTTTTGAGAATAGAATAAGAGTTACCATGGGTACAGTATTCACAAAAAGAGTGTGATAGCTCTCTGGAGATTGCATAGAGGGAAATAAACATTATTATTAAGCAACATTTTGTTGAATGTTTATGAATTTTTGAGAATAGAATAAGAGTTGCCATGGGTAAAATATTTGACATGCATTCTAACAGATTTTAAAGTGGAAACTAATAATCATGAAAATGCATTTAAATATTATGTAGGACTTCTGGTTTCGATCCTGAAGGGCTTGGGAGTTGTCAATCCCATCCTTACACGAATCAAACTCAACAAATCTATCACTTCACTTGGACCCATCAGGTGGGGGGGGGGCAGGGCAAACAGACACTCAAAATCTTGATGGTCATGTGAACAGAGAAAATCATGGCAAAAATCAGTCCACCTGGAGCACGAGCAGATGGAGCCACAAACTAATGATAACACTTCAGTGGTAATTTGACAAATTACTAGAGGGTGATTAGGTAATAGTATAAGAGTGAGAACTCTCTGGGGCTACAGACTTGAGGAAAACCCCAGTTTCATAAGTTTAAATCCCATGAACCCTAGCAGGCTTTCATGGTGATGAACATAGAAAATCTTTCCTATGAGAAAAAATAGCCACGTTGAAATAGAATGTTCTATACAATGCACGTAAGTCTACTTTCCAGAGTAACAGATATTATCAGAGCCCTGTCACACCCAGAGGGTGGACACCCCCCTGAACAACACCCCTCTATTCTTCCTACTTCACCTAATGGAAAGAAGGGGAAAAAACTAAAAATGCACCTGTGAAGGTCATAGACCGGGGATGCAAGACCACTAAAATAATAAGATCTAATCATAAAACACAGGATCCTTCTTCTCCCCCATACCATAATATCATACCAATAGGTCTCAAAGAAATAAAAGTGGGCTGCAGCCAAAACAGATGCAAGAAACACATACTCTCTGAGGAGAAGTATAAAGGGAAGCTTCAAAGTCAAGAGAAGAGACAAAAAGATTACACTAGGCACTGTGGGTGCTGCTCAATGTAGAGTGCTTGCCTAGCATGCATGAGGCCCTGGGTTCAATATCCAGCATAGCAAAATAAAATAAATAATAATAATTTTTTAAAAATATGGATACTAGGGCTAAAGAAAACATTAAACACAGACTCCTAGCCATATTGAGATAAAACTTCATAATAAAGGCCTAATTACTTTAGTTCTTATTACCCCAGGGATCATGACTAAGAAGTTTTCAAAATTAATGACAGAAGCCAGATGATAGAACCAGAAAATGCAGAGAACAGCATGCATAACAAATATTTTTAAAAATCTAAACCTAGGTAAATCATGTTCAGACTGCCAAAAATAAGGACAAAGAGAAAATCCTGAAAGAATGAAAGAAATCAGGAGTAAAAACACATCACAAAGTGCAGAAAAAAGTAATAATAGTAACAATGTGTTGGATGATTATAGCAAGTGGATAAGTGACATGAATGAGAGAAATGATCTAAGACACAAGAGGTAGGAATTGGTAAATACTTTGGTAAAAAGTAACTGTACTATGTATGACAGTACAGCATAGCAATGGAAAACAGACTTTGATTAGTTATAAATATATATTTAATTCTAGGGAAACCACTAATTTTTTTTAAAAAGAAGCATAATTGATATTCTAAGAGAGGACAACAAATAGAATTATATAAAATGATCAAGTCATGCCTGAGGGCACAGAAAAAGAGAAGGAAAGAATAATACTCAGGGGATTAGCATCACACAAAGAAAATGTTTACACTGTAACTACTAATCCAACTATCAATAATTGCTTCAAACAAAAACGTCTAAATACACCAGTATAAAAGAAACAAAAATCATCAGAGTAGACATAAAAAATGATCTAGCAATATGTTGTCTAAACACTTTAAGAAGCCCATTTTAAATATAATGACGTCTAGGTTAAAGGAAGGAGAAAAATATACTATGCTCATAGTAATCAAAAGAAAATTGGAGTAGCAATATTTATTTCAGTCAAAATAGACCCCAAAAAGGAAAAAAAGAAAAATAATCAAGGAAAAAGAGAGCTTTTAAATCATGATAATGTGGCAAATATTTGAAGAAGACAAAATAATCTTTAACACATATGCACTGAACATCAAAATATGGGAGACAAAAACTAATAGAACTGCCAAGGGAAATAAAGGCACTATGAAGTTGGTGACTTCAACATCTGTCTTTCAGTAGTTAATAGTTTGAGTATGCAGAAGGTCAGTATAGATGTAGTTGACCTGAACAAGCTATCCAAATAAGATAGTCCCAGAGAGTGAGATCCAAATTGGATGTCAAAAACTGTAGAATGGAGTGGGAAACCAGAATCATGGTGTAAGTAGCTCACAGGGAATCCTTTTCTTCCCCCAGAGATGTATCTTTTAAGCAGTCAAAATTAGCAAAGATGATATTCAAAGAGTACGGAGATTGATTAAATGACTTAGAAAAATTGAGAAATATTTATTCAATAAAATTGATGGGAATTTGTTAAGAACATTGTAAGAGTATGGCACCCAAGCTGGGGACTGATTTATCCTTCCATATGTTTGAGTTGCACTGTTTATTATTCCACTCAATTACCCACTACACAGGGAGGATCCTAGCCAAGAAGCTGATGAAGATGGGAGTTCACGATTTTCACATAGTTTTGTTACAGAAGAGCTTCTCTGGTGATTTCGATAGTTGAGGGGCAGCTCCTTTCTTGCCTGGCTTCCTAGGCTGACTCCAGTAGATTGCAAAATCAGCAGATCCCACCCTCTCAATCTCATCTGGGGAGACTTCATCCTGGATGGTTGCAGGAACTGGACAGCACTACCAGTTCTCAACCACCGTTAACACACTACTCCATAGGAAAAATCCGGGTAGGGCAGTCAGTGAAAAGACAAGATGTATGTGTTTCACCACACAGAGTGCTTTCTTATAGCTGAGATGTTTTACCTAAGAGGAATCAAAGCATCTTCGAAACTTGCAACACTTTTCCACTGCCACGGAGATCGATTTCAGTATAATCAGATGTGCACAAGTTAAGTGCCAGGGCATAGTCTAAATCAATGGAACCATCACCTAGCAACTGGAAGAGACTAAATTCTGGATTTAGGACCAATAGAAGCAGACCATCCAGAGGATTTCTGGATAGACCAAGGAAAGAGACAAAGAGCGAGAGAGTGGGGAGGGAGATGGGGGGAGCTCATCAAGTGCTGTATGCACATGTATGTCTCTATCTTTCTGAACTACATTATAATGTGAGACTACAATGTACCAATAAAAGCATATTGTTTTTTAAAAATTCAGGAGTTCCTAATGGTAAGAATAACTGTTTGCATGTCCAAGGCAGAGACGTCTAAGAGAGACATCAGAGGCCGCACACAGCAGGGGAAAGAGGGTTCACTGAATAAGTACAACCAGGTCACTAAACAAATAATCAACAAAGAAGCAAATAACTACAATAAAAATCTCTGGATATACAGAGTTACTACCAGATATAATCTAAAATGTCAAATTTTAAACAAATAATTATGAGATGTACAAAGAAACAGAAAAGTGTGATGCATAAAAAGGGGGAAAATCAGACAACAGAAACTGCTTATGAGGAAGTGAACTTAGCAAACAAAAACTTCTAAGCATCTATTATATTTACAGACATAGGGAAACTATGTTTAAAGAATCTAAAGAATATATTCTAACAATGTTTTATTAAATATAAAATAGCACTAAAGAAATAAAAATTACTTTTTAAAATGAAAACTTTGAAGTAGAAAAGTATAATGCAAATGAAAAATTTACTCCAGAGATTCAGTAGTATATCTGAGTTGACAGATAAAAAAAATCATCTAACGTACAGATGCAATAGATTAATAGAGACAATACAAACTGAAAACAAAAAGAAAAAATAATGAAGAAAAATGAACAGATCCTTAGAGACATAGGGTCACAATTAAATGCTGGAAAACACAAACTATGGGAATACCAGAATGAAAGAATGGAAGGAAGAAGAAGGAAGAAATATAAGTGGAAACTATAAATTTGATGATAAGCATTAATCAATCAAGATTTATTCAAGGTAGATTAATTTCAAAGAGTCAACTGACATAATAAGAGGAAACGTTGCAAATATATCTAATAAGGAATTTGTATTCAGAGTATGTTAAAATCCTTGAAACTCAATTATAAAAATGATTAACCCAATTAAAATATAGAAAAAGGTTCTGTCTCCAAAACAGAGACACAAATGTCCAATAAGCATATGGAATGATGCTAAATATCACTAGTAATTACAAAGATGCAAATCAAAGGCACATGAGATACACCCACTAGGATGACTAAAATAAAAAAGGCAGATAATGAAAGTTCAGATGAAGATCTAGAGGAACTGGAACCATTTACACTGCTGGTGAAAATGTAAAATGGTGAAGCCAATTTGGAAAAGTGTCTAAAATTTCTGCAAAATTTTAGGCATGACAAATTACCTAGCAATTCTACCCCCTAGGCATATTCTCAGGAAAATAAAAACACACTCACCCAAAAATTTGTACATGAATGTTCATAGCATCCTTATTCATAATAATCAAAAGTAGAAGCAACCTAAACATCCAACAACTGCTGAATGATTATATGCAATGTATCATATCAATAGGAAAGACTATTGATCAGCAAAAAAGGAATGAATTATCTATACATTAGAACATGTTTGAATCTTAAAAGACATTATGTTAAAAATGAGAGAAACCAGTCACAAAGGCAATATTATATTACCCCATTTATATCAAGTGTCCGGAATAGGTGAGCTATAGATGTAATGAGATTTGTGGCTGCCTAGGGCTGAGGGTATGGGTAAGAATGGACAGCAAATTCTAACATATATGGGTTTTCTTGTGAAGTTATGTAATGTCCTGAAATTTAACTATGATGATGATTGCACACTTCCATGAATATACTTAAAACTATTGATTCATATACTTTAAATGGGTGAATGCTATGATATATGAATTATATCTTAATAAAGCTGTTAAAAGAATAAAGGAGAAGGAAGAAAAAGAACTATGGTGTCAGGGTGACAGAAGAATCTGGTAGAATTCAGAAGGAGCTCCTGAAATGCAGATCAAGTAGCCCTATGGGGCCTCAGGTATAAATGTGCTGGGATTAAAAATTGGGCTGAGAGAGTAGACATATGCAACCCAATGCCCTTCCTCATGAAGAAACTTTCTGTCCTCATCAGCTCTACTTCAATGTCCTCCAGATTAGCCTTATTCATGCCTTTTTTCTTAGCATTTCTTCCTCCAGAATAACAGGATTCCATCTTACATTAAATTCAGTCCTCTTCACTTAAGGATAGCAAGTGCTATCTACTATTGCTGTCCTTGATCTCTACTACTAATAAGAGATGCATTGCTAGAATATTGAATGTGACAGCTCAACAAAAGATCATTTACTATCAATAAGTTAGACTTATCTCAGGGATGCAAGGATGGTTCAACATACACAAATCAATAAACTTAATATATCATATCAATAAAATGAAGCAATGTGGAAGCTAAAAACTAGTCAACCTGAATGTAAAATAATGGTTACTAGAAGTTAGGAAGGGAAAATGGAGGGTAGAGAAAGGGATGCTGGTACCAAAACACAGTTAGAAGGAATAAACCCTGGTGTTCCACAGCACAGAGGGATGACTACAGTTCACAATAACCTATTATATATTTTATGAATCACTAGAAGAGAGGAGCTCAAAGACTTCAAACATAAATGATAAGCAAAGGGACATCTAATTACCCTGATTTGACCAGTGCACACTGTATGCATGTATTGAAATAGCACACTGAACTCCATGAATATGTACAATTAATATATGTTAATAAAGTATAAATATTAAAAATAAAACATCTTCAAAGGAATAATGGAGTATCTGTCATGTGGGCATGGAACTCTAGAGTACATAGAGCCATTATTATGCTAAGTGAAATATCTTTGATATAATTTAATGGCAACTATTGTCTTTGATAACTGACCACAACTTTGTTTTTCCTCTCATGATCGACCTTACCTTAAGCATAGGCCTTGGCACAGCCGGGCAATTAATTGTAACCCATATCCCTGCCCATGGTTTGTTCTAAGGATAATTGCATGGCTTTCTCCAGATTCTTTTTGCTAGAAAACTAAGCAGTCATAAAAGAACCTCTCCTTCCTCCATCATAGAATCTGACCTTAGCGCTGACAAAATCAATACTCTCACTATATAGAGAAGTGTGCAAGAATTGAATGGATACACAGAGAAAAAGAGCTGAGGGGTAAAGAACCTGCTACTGTTGTGCTTTGAGTTACTATGATCCCAGAAGTTATTCTGAATATTGCAGTTTTCTCTCTTGGCCTATAAACTATAGATAGATGATATAAATCGATAAATAGATGATAGATAGATAGATAGATAGATAGAGATAATAGATGCTTACATGTATAAACTTGCTATAAATCAATACGAAGGCTGGGACCAAACTTTTGTGTTATGGCATACACACACACCTATTTGGCATTATATCAAAGAACATTGTTTGAAATGGGGTCCAGGGATGTTCAAGTGAAAGAAAATTTAGATTTGAAGCTTATGAGTGAGTATCCATAGCAACTAGTTTCCTCCATGCACTGAGTAAGGTATGCCACAGGAAATTGTAAATATATGTGTACCATACTCCCAAAGAACATCTTCCTTGTTAGAAATGTATGAACATGTATGGAATAAAGTATAATATATTTTAGAATACACTAACAAGCCTTTAGGTGAGTAATATGGATTGGTCAGTATAAGAAAGCAGTAGTTTGACTGCCACCTTCATAGACATTTTGGAAGTGGAAGTTTTAAGACTTGCACAGAAGTCCATTGTATTGACTGTACCATGGTTCTGTAAGACAATTCCTCTTTCAGAGTATTTTGGCCACTTTCCCACTCCAGTAGGAAAGCAACTTTGTCATTGTGTGAAGTTTCTTAACTTTAGCACTATTGACATTTGGGACTAGATAATTCTTTGTTATGGGAGGATGTTCTGTTCATTGTAAGAATCTTAGCAATAGCCCTGACCTCTACCCACAAGATCCCCACCCTTGTGACAAAAATATCTACAGTAATTGACAAGTGTCCCCTTGGGGCCAAAAATCACCATTGGTTGAGAAACCACTGCTATATTGAAAAAAAATTTTCATTGTTTTCCTAGTTATAAAAGTAACAATCATTTACTAAAAAATTATTAAAAACAGAAAAAATACAATACAGAAAATAAAAATCATGAGCATTTTATTTTATCCATATGCATTTATTTCAAGTATTTTGTTACATTTCAGTATATTTTATTTTGCCTAATATTAAATTTAAATAGCATAGTAAAATTAAAATTTAGCATCCCACAATTTCATTCAGTATTCTATAAGAACATTTCCCCAGTAAAGATTCTTTTAAAATGCAATTTTGAATGGGCTGTTAGTGTCCAATTGCTAGACAAGTTCCTCCTCCTCCTCCTTCTTCTCTCTCTCTCTCTCTCTCTCTCTCTCTCACACTCTCATTTAGGACATTATCCTGAGCCCAAGTCAGGCTTCAGGAGAAGGATATAATGAGCTCTTTGTCTAATAAGAAAATGATTCTGAACAAAGGTCTTTTTAGCATTTGTTGACTAAAGATTATATGGAATGAGCTTATTGGTCCTCTAGTGATTTAATACACAGTCTTTCTATCTTCTGATACTGATATTCTGTTAAGAAAATTTCATATAAAAATAAGTCAAATTCATAGAATTTATGGTTTTATTTAACTAATGGAAGAATCTATGCTACTTAAAACGATTATGGAATAACTTTTACATATTTATAACACTGTGTTAGGTGCTAGAACTACAGACTTGTCATACAATGAAATCCTCACTCTCAATGTGTTAAAAAGAAATGAGACATGCATATAGGTGACTACAATGTGCCATGCAATGTGACTGAAGGAAGGTCTGTGTAAAGGCCAGGAATTCTAGACTAAGGTGTCTGGGATGAGGAAGGAATGATTCCAGAAGCAGAGAAAGAAAGGGGGAAGGAGAGAAACAAGTGAATGAGAACCTACACTTGTCAGATACCGTGTTTCAGGTTGTGCTTATTATCACTTCATTACTCACAATGTCTCCAAATTAACAATTACAAGACCAAGACACATGTCCACCTGGCTACTAAATGGCAGAAATGGCTCTGCAGCTAACAAGTGGCAGAGATGAGACCAAAACTCTGGGTTTACTCCACTGCCTTTAGATTATGGTGTACCACCTTCCAAATGCCATATATTCACCTGGAATCCCAGTACTTGGGAGGCTAATACAGGAAGATCACAGGTTTGAGGCCAGCATATGGTAACTTAGTAAGACCCTGTTTCAAAATAAAAAAAAAAAATAAATAAAGTAGGACTGGGAGTGTAGCTCAGAGGTAGAATGTTCCTGGGTTCAATCCTGAGCCCACCATGATATACTATGTTAATTCATATACATCTACCTACTTTCCCTAACCTACTCTTACAATTAGTGAATTTTTGAGGGCCAAGAAAGTATCTATCATCTCTGTGGCTTCAATGCCTGGTAAGTGACCCCAAATATTCATTGATTCAATCAAACTGAACCCAAGCACAGATATGGAGTCTAGCATTTCCACCTTCTCCAAAATTGTTGTCAATCTGTTTCTCTTTCAAGGAGACTATAAATATTGAGGGAAACCCTTTGTTCAGTTCTTGGCACCACGTATGTTCCTGGTGGATTCCAGCTTATTAGAGGTCCTCAAATACAAAGAAAACTTGCTAATGGCATGGTGCACATGGGAGTGAGGGAATTAAGTCTGCTTTAAATGTTGGGCTTAAAATTGCATTGATTTTTGTGCTAATAGTGCAATTTCCAGGTATTTGTTTTAATAACAAACGGTACTTGAAATGACTGCTATTCCGCAGTAAGTTTATAGCTAATTAGAGGAGCGTCTCACTGATGCAGGCTAATGAGAGGAGAGCTATTACTGATCAGAGTGTGAAAGTTTCAAGGATAGCATCATAAAATGCAGTTTGCTTAGTTCTGTAAATATATGTTGTTTACTTTATTTACAACAGCCCATAGATTACTCAAGTGCGTAATACGGCGGGTATATTAGGCGAAATAAAATCTCACTAACATGAGTTCTCTCTAAAGTGCTCTATCTGCTATTAAACTTTTATTAAGGACTGAGATAAAACAATTCTCCTTGGAGCAGGAATTAGGAGCCGGCTGATGATCAGTGAAGTGAATGAGGACGATACAATAAGAGAGACAGCCATGTTTTCAAGGGAAGCCTGACTGAGCAGGGCCCATTGTGCTCTGACCTCCCTCTTACCATTCCCAGAGGTACTTCAGGTCACTTCACATTAATGGATAACAGAACACTTAAATGTCCTGGAGTGAGGGCCACAGAGTGTGAAGGCACAAAGGCCACTCTCAAAATGGGTGTCTGAATGTAGGTTTTGTTGTTAGGACAGAGAGCAGCCTCAGAGCCAGAGAGCCAAGTATAGCATTCCACAAAGAGATGTGAGATGAAAAGACATGCAGCCCGTAGCTTCTGCAGGGCTGGCGAGGGGTAGGCAGACAGTGACAAGAAACGGCAAGAGCCTACCCTGGACAGTCTACTCTAGGAGGAGCCCCAAACTGGAAGAGTGAAAGGAAAGAGGTCTCATAATAACCCAAACCGAGGGCCATGACATTAACCAAAACAAAAAGAGGAAATTCCAGTGGAGCTACTGTTTTCACTCCAGCGGTTTCTTTTCTTTATTCCTGGGAGTAATCTGACTGAATCAAGTGCTAAAGTTTTGAAAAATCATGAAGACATATTCATGTGTCTCACCAAAACATTCAAATTAAAACTTAAAATAGACATAATTAGCATGTTTGGTTTTGACATGGAATATTCATATTTAAGTATTCCTTACATGTTGTATGCCAAAAACAGCTCCATTGCTGCACGTCTAGTCCATCCAAGAAGCCACCATCAGCTCAGCCCAAAAACAATGTTCTGGGCAGCCAGCTGTGCAGAGAAAAAGAGCACAGACCCCGAGGATGAACAGTCGTGAGCTGAAGGTTGGATTGTTGATCTTATGGAAGTAGAGAAAACAGTGATTACCCGAGGCTGGGAAAGGAAGGAGGGAGGAGGGGATGGAGAGAGGATGGATAATGGTTAGTGGAGTTCAGTGAACATGAGAAATAACTTTAAACACTGACAGCACAGTACAGTAACCGGTTAACAACAATTAACTACATATTTCGAAATAGCTAGTATAGAGGATTTTGAATGTTCCCTACAAATGGAAATGATAAATGTTTGAGGTAAGGGATATGCTAATTATCCTATTCTGATCATTACACATCATATATAATATATATATATATATAATCACCATTCTCATAAATTTATATATAATTATGAAGTTATGATGCATCAAAAATAAATTATATAAAAATACATATCATTATATATAATCACTGTATTCCATACATATATACAATTATGATATATCAAAAAAATAAACATATATGTATGACGTGACTTTGTTACCTATAGGCTGTGAGATTTTTCACAAGTTACCAAGAAACTGTGACCTTCAGATTCTTCCTTCTGTATTTAGGATCCTAATGTAGATGTTAAGTGTTATTATGACTTAAATGAGACAGTACATTCTAAGAACAATGTCTTGTATATAAAAGACATTTAATAAATAGTAACATTGATGATATTGTTAATAAACAGTATATAAATAAAATTTATATACTAAGTAGATTACTAAGGAAGAGAATTCCCACATTTTATATATGAACAATCAATGAAAAGTAGGATGCACTTTAAGCAAATATTTAATTGTTGCACTAAATAATTTTGTAAAATTAATTTGGAAAGACAGAGAAAAGAAGAATTACTTTCTCCTTATACTGGCTTTTGTTTGTCCAGTTACCAAAAGTGTGGAAGGACCTTGGATATTTTCAGAATGATATCAGTCCTCCCTTTCCTTATCCACGGACCCACAGAGCTCAGGTGTTCATACATTTATTCCACAAATAATTATTGAGTACTCTTTCGGCTATAAATATAATCCTGGCCTCGTGAAGTTTATTGATTCATGCAGAGAGAGATAATAAGAAAGCGAAAAAGCAGTTAAACATGCAATTACAAATATTAAGAATTGCTTTGAAATAAAGTGTGAGAAATGTGTTGAGTAATGAGAAGGCCAAACCCAAACTGAATAATAAGCCCTGTGGCTGATAATGATGTAGGTTTGTAAAAATTGTCAGGTAATTCAGAACTTTGTACCACAGCAATTACTGTTGATTTTATCCATGTTTCCCCAATGGCAACTACTGAGAATAATTCAGCTGGAACAGGATTTTGAGTGCATTAGATACAAGAGCAAGAGGAAGTGGGTTTAGAACCATGATGGAGCCACTGCAATAATCTCAATAATCCAGAGGGTGGTTTCAACTAGGATGGTGTCAGATGTGGAGGCCCATGTAGACATATTTTTCAGGCCACGTTGGCAGGGGTTGCTGTATGGTACATGGTAGGTAGGAAAACTTGGGAATCAAGGCTAACAGCTGGGTCCCCTCTTTGTGTGCCATTAACCTAGGCATCTTCTTTCCAAATCAGTAGCCAGTCTCTATATTTCATTTTCTCACTTATTTCTCCAACTGTCATGCCCACTTTAGCAATTCTGAGTCCTTCCCCCTTACCTCAGAAGTTAACCACATTTACACTAAAAATAGTGATTTGCTTATTCTTTCCTTCAATTTTAGGAGTCATATTCCAAAAGTTAAACTGAAGAAAAGACAAAGGTACTATAAGGAGCTGGTGCATAGGCATTTTAGACCATGAATGCATTTGGAACCAGCTCATACCATAGTGTTCTGGCTAGTCAAAGCTATAAAAAATACCTCACTGGCATGTCTTAAAAGACTAGTTTATATTCATGGTTATACTCTTTTCCATCTGCTTTCTCCTGAGTGTACTGGAATCAGTTGCCAGGCCTCAGGATTTGACCACAGCTTCCTACCTAATGCTTTCCAATCTTTTCATTTCTAGTATATGCATATAATGCTATAAATTTCTCCCTAAGCACTGTTTGCACTGAAGCCTACAAATTTTAACACATTTTATTTGCATTTAGTTCAAAATATTTTTAAACTTATTTTAAGACTTTTACTTAGGCCCATGTGTTATTCAGAATGGGTTATTTAAGAATATTTCGATTTTCCATCTATATTTCTATGATTGGCTTTCAGTTTAATTCCACTGTAGTCTGCATGCATACTTTGCTTGATTTCTACTCTCTTAAATTTGTTAAGATGTGTTTTATTGCCCAGAAAGTGGTCTATCTTGTTGACTGTATCATGTGACCTTGAGGAGAATGTATATTCTGCTATTATTGGCCTGAGGATTCTATAAATGTCAATTGGATACATTTGATTGATTGCCATGATCAGATCAACTCTATTTTTATTGATTTTTTTGCCTGACAGTACTGTCAGTTACTAAAAGAGGATGGTTGCTATAGTTTGGATAATTGTTGGTCAAATGCCCATGTGTCTTGGCCACCAGCTTCTCATGCTATCAAGAGCTGGTAAAATCTTTATGAGATTGGGCCTTAGTAGAAGGAAGATGGGTTATTGGGGACATACTTTGGGGGGAATACTGGGACCCTAGCCCCTTCCCCTCTCTCTTTCTTCCTGGCCACCATGAGGTGAATAGGCCTTACTATGATGCAATGCATTGCTATAGACCCCCAAACAGCAAGGCAACTGAATTGGGACTGAAAATTCTAAAACTGTGTGCCAAAATAACCTTTCTTCCTTACAAGTTGTTTATCTCAGGTATTTTGTCACAGTGACATAAAACTGACGGATGCAGTGGTATAATCTCAACTACAATAGTGGATTTATTGCCTTCTCTCAGTTTTTGCCTTTGTTATTAATACTTTGTTACACATATGTTAATGATTACCTTCTTGGAGAACTGACCATTCTATCTTTATGCACTACTCCTCTTTACCGATGTCTCTATTACATGTCATTATTACTGATTTTTTTCTTGTACTGTTGTCTAAAATTAATATAGAAATCCCATCTTTCTTTTGATTAGTGATAACACAGTATATATTTCTCTATCCTTTTAATTTTAATATATTGGACTTCTTATATCAATAGAAATTTCTTGCAGATGATACATAGTTGAGTCTTAATTAGTGAATTTATTCACATTTAGCATAGTTATTGCTATAGTGACATTAAAATCTATGTTTGTAGCAATTTTCTATTCATTGCACTTATTCTTTTTTGGGGGGAGGAGAAGATACTGGGATTAAAGCCAGCAATGTTCTACTTCTGAGCTATATGCTCAGCCCTATTTTATTTTCTATTTTGAAACAGGGTTTCTCTAAATTACTGCAAACTGGCCTCAAACCTGCCAACCTCCTTTCTCAAACTCCCAAGTACTGGGTGTGTACCACTTTACCCAGCTTGAACTTATTCTTTGTTGTTGTTGTATTTTTTTCTTCCACTCTCTTTCTTCTTCCTCAAGTTTTAATTGAACATTTTATGTGATTTTATTTTTTTTCTGTATACCATATAAATTTACATCTTCTCAAATTTTTAGTGTTTGCCCTAGAGTTGGTAAAACATATCACTAGTCTAAATCCAATATCATAAAACAATCTACTATTTCACATGTCATGCAAAGACCCTCTAGTAGAGTATTCTGCAATCCTACTCCTGTCTCTTACGACACTGTCATCACTCATTTTACTCACTATAATTGCCTAATACATTGTTACTATTACTTTTAGTAGTGATTAGATCAATTGGGTGTACAAAAAAACCCAGAATGTTTTATCTCTATTCCTTCCCTGTCTTCCTTTCTTTCTGTACATACAAATCTCCAATTATATAATTTATTTTCTTTCTCATTGAAGAACTCCTAATATTTCTTACAGGCCAGGTCTGCTGCAATTGAATCCCTGTTTTTGTCTGAGAAAGTATTTCTTCTTCAGTTTACTGAATCTACTGGATTCAGTTTACTGAATTCAGTTTCTCTGAATCTAAAATTCTAGACTAGAATTTCACAATTTAAATAATTCATATCACCCTTTTCCTGCTTGCATATCAGATGTGAAACCCATTGTAATTCTTATCTTTGTTTCACCGTGTGTGTGTGTGTGTGTGTGTGTGTGTGTGTGTGTGTTTGGGTGTGTGTATGTGTTTGGCTTATTAGGTACCTAGAGGTAAAGTTTTTGGTATTTATTCTGTATATGTTCCCAAGCTTCCTGGGTCTGTGGTTTGGTGTCTATAATTAATTTTAGAATAGTTTTGTTCATTAATTATGGCAAATACTTCTTTTGCTCCTTCTATTTCTTGTCTTACTGTTATTCCTATTATGCTATGCTATAACTTTTGAAATTGTCCTACAGTTCTTGAATATTTTGTTCAATTTATTTTTCTTTTTCATTATACTTTTCTAAATGCGTTTCATTTGGGGAAGTTTATATCTTCAAGCTCTTCCATTTTTTCCTTGGTCATGTCCTATCTATTGATGACTCCATCAAAGTCATTTTTCATTTCTGTTAATATGTTTTGAATTTTTAACACTTCCTCTTTAATTCTTTCTTAGAATTTCTATTTCTTTGTTTATAACACTCATCTGTTCTTGTAGGTTTTCCTTTCTTTATGAATGTCCTACCTCTTAATTAATAATAGTTATTTTAAATCCCTGTCTAATAACTCTAAAAATCATGTCCTATCTTACTCTGGTTCTGATCGTCACTATGTCTCTTTCAGTTGGGGATTTTATTGGGGTTTTTTGTTTGTTTTGTGTTTGTCAAGTTGATTATTTTAATTTTGTTCAGTCTTTTTCTTGTCTGTAGGGGGGGTGAAGATTTCAAGAACTTTTTATGTTATAACTAAAGCCAAATGTATCTAAATTTCTTCTTGTTTTATTTAGTAACTGCAGGAATGTTTGATAAAGTTGATATTTCCTTTTTGAAATTTTGTTCTCACCTGTCTTCGTTGCCAGCATTCATTATAGCTTTCCTTCTTTTTCTGTCAACTCATTCTCAGTATTGTTTTTCATCTTAGTATTTTTTTCTTGGTGATGGAATTCCACATTGGCCTTAGATTCTCATTTACAGTCATCTATACAATCTCATTGAGCCTTGTTTCAGCAGTATGAGTAGTATGCGAAGAATTCCCAATCTAGATAATCATTTCACATATAATCCCTTATCATTTTAATTCTCTATTAAACTCCTGCTAATAGTTGTACCACAGAACCTTCAGATAAAAGATGTCAAAAAGAATTCATAATTTTATCCCCATTCCTATTTGTCTTTCATTTTCCATTTTGGCAGGTAGCACAATTATTCATCAACCAACCAAATGAACAAACCTGAATCTTAACCTCTCAAGTGATGGTAACTTAAACTCATTTGCATCTTTCAATTATATCTCCTTGCTATCTATTGGCAAACACTTTGCTCCGTCTTTTATCATTTTCATTATTTCTTACCCAGAATATGACAGTAGATCAATCCTAAGCAATTTCTATTGGTCAATCCATCTTCTGTATTTCCACAATGCCACAAAAATGATAACCTGATCACTATTCCTTTGCTCAAATACTTTTAAGACTTTGAAAACATATAAAGTGAAAGTTCTTAAAAGTGTAATCAGGATCCTTATCTTTTTACCTTGTCCTAACTCCCAGGGCAGTCATGCCTAAATAAAGCTCTCTCTACTATCTTTGTATTACCCAAATGAATTTCAAAATAAAATATATATATTTAAAGTATTGAAAGAAAAAAATCCTGCACTTCTTTCTCTCATGACAGTTACATTACTAATTGAGTGACAGGGGTACAGTTATGACCCCATTTCTCCAGACTCAGTTTACATTTCTATAACGTTTAATTAATAATAACATTCATTTCTGACACAACTGTGAGAAGTGGATCAGAGCTGCCACATGAAGAACTTAGCATGGTGGCTTATACCCAGTAAGCACACGTTTATCATTAGGTATTACTCTTATTGTTAAGGAAATTATTGATTTTTCATATCTACCAGTTCCACTAGACTTTGAACTCTTATCTGCATGATTTCTTTCCACGGGAAAATACTCAGTAAACAGTGGTGAAACAAACATTTAATAAAAGTATAAATTTTAATATTTTTCATCTTCTTTCCCAAGATATGTTTCCCATAACATGACAGAAATAAATTCCCTGCCAGTTAGTTTACTTCAGAGATAGGAATTCACTAGAATCACACAATCACTTGCTTTCTAACTGAACTCTTTTACCACCTCAGACCTTGAAGGTAACTCCATTTCATCTATCACCCTAGAATTCATGCCCTCTATTTATTCTACAGCACAAAAGAAATCTAAACTACGTAAGGATATCTTTTTAGCCAAGACATCTTTCAAAAGTCAAAACTTTCATTTCATTGAGTGACTAGCTTTATGCACAATCAGAATTCACAATTTTCTCCCTGAAAGAGATGTTTTTAAATGTTGTACAGGTTTCAAAGTTAAAATGGATAAGATGTAGCAATAAAGTGTCCAGATAATCTGGAGCCTTAAAATTTTCAAAGGAGAACAATATTAATCACTCAGGATTAATTTATTAAAATCACCAAATTTCAAGCTAAAATTATACTTAATTTATGTATAATCTGTATGTTAAATTCTCACTTAACATTCATTAACTTAGGACACACAAACGCACACAAAAAAAATCAGATGTGATGTTCCCCCAAACATGACACCTAGTTATTCCCCAACAAAGTATTTATTGTACTTGTTTCAATTTCATGTTTACTGTTTTGCTTAGGTGCTATATTTTAAACTCCAAGGTCATATAATTATGTCTGATTCTTCATTGTATTTTTAGTTCTAAACACAGTAAGAATTGCTTAATTCAATACATGAATGAATGAATGAATGAATAAAAAATTAAATCTTGGCAAAGCTGAATACTTGGCCCTAAACAACACATTGCTTTTGAGCTAAGTTAAACTTGGTTTTGTAAAAGTGGATACTTGTATTTTTCTTCCTATGTTATATGATCTCAAAGATAAGCATGCACAAATACAGCCAAGAATTTACTATTCCACCACCATTTCCAACCTCTTTCCATACTCATTTATCTTACGTACTTGATCCAGATTGTAGGAAAATGTTTGACATAGATCTTTTCTTTCACTGAGGTAATTCTACAAACTCGTAGGACAAAAAGATATTATCATTTGAAAAATTGCTATGGGGAAGATCAGCTACTTCCTTTTGTTATTCCCACCCCCCCAAAAAAACCAAATTTAGAAATAATTTATTTCCAGAATACAGTTTATTCATAAGAATCATAGGAAAGTGGTGAAGCTATTTCTTTAAGAATCTTTATGAAATAAAATCTTATAAAACAGGAACATCTCCCAAAATATTCCCAATGAGTAACAGTATGTTAACATGTAGTAGTTTGCATCAGAATTACTGAGTGAGACAGGTTTGTGCATGGATGGGAGAAATGTTGTTCTATGGCTTCATACTGAATATGTTTTGTATGATTACAAAATTTTCTAAAGCTTGCTGTGACTGGTAGTTCATCATGGGTTTTGTTTTTTGTTGTTGCTGTTTTGTTTTGGTTTTTTGTTGTTGTTTTGTTTTGTTTTGTTGTTTGCTTGTTTTGGTACTGGGGATTGACTCCAGGGGCATTCTACCTCTGAGCTACACCCCCAGCCCTTTTTATTTTTTGTTTTGAAACAGGGTCTTGCTAGGTTGTTGAGAGTCTTGTTAAGTTGCTGAATCTGTCCTCAAGCCTCCAATCCTTCTGTCTCAGTCTCCCAAGTACTGGAATTACAGGTGTGCATCACCATACCCGACTTCACACTGTTTTAACTGCCTCATTCTCCTCATATACTGGTCAAAATTTTAACCACTTCCTTAAATGTCACCCTCCACTACAGCCTGATATTTGCATATAAATCGTAGGCATTAAACCACTGGTGATATTACAGAAGAAACCTTTCCTGCTACTAAATAGCAGTGATGATAAGAAATGATATATCTATCTCTTTCCTCCAAATTTAATTAGCCCCATAGGTTGAGAGGATGAGTTAGTCCAGAGTTTCCCAGTATTCCAACACATTTCCAGACACATGTATCATACTGCAATGTAATTATTCACAGATGGACAGATTTCTCTTCTTGATTTTGCATGTAGAGTCTATCTTATCTGATGATATATCTCCAGGTTCTAGAATAATGCTAGAAACAGAATATTTTCAATAAATTCTACTTCAATAAATGTAATTATATTCCTAATAATTTCTCCTAACTATTACACTAATTAGACAGCAATAATATGTTGTAATTAATTCATCTTTTATGAAACTGTAGTATATAATACAGTATTTCCTTATGATCAATTACCTTTCATCTTCTATTTTTGCAGGATCTTTCTTAAACAGCCTATGTGTCATGTGTTGTCCTTCTCCTGGTATAAGAAAATAAGGCATGTAAAATCAGGAAATCATCATTGGATCAGTAAAATCCAGTGCTTTTTTTAGAGTATATGTTGAAAATAAAAGCCGGGCGTGGTGGTGCACACTTGTAATCCCAGTACTTTGAGAGGCGGAG
>PVJS01007097.1:31817-57450 GCA_004027185.1 Glis glis
CGCAACTTCATGAGACCCAGTTTCAAAATAAAGTATAAAAAATAGGGCCGGGGGTATAGGGTGGAGGTGGAACACCCCTGCGTTCAATCCCCGGTACCACAAAAAAAAAAAAAAGAATTTCACAATAAAACTAAAATCCTTCTCAAAATAAGTAAGACAGTGTTTTTCTCTGAAATCTTATAAGACCATTGAAGAAAATAAGATAGAAAATATCCCAACAGTAGAAAATAAGTAAAAAATCACTAAACCTATCAAGAAAAAAGATTTTTTTCTAATTTTTGACAAATCATCCTCTACCCCCACAGAATTTTCACCTCCTTTTCTTTATCTCTTTCTCCTTGACCAAGTTACAGAGGTTCCTCTTTATCTTCAGAAAGAAGCAAATGCCTACCTTCTCTCGAAATACCCTTGGAATAAATCAGTGAGCAACAAAATAGTTATAACCCTTGCCTTCTTAGAAGTGATATGCTAGTGGGGAGAAATAGAAAAGAAAGAGTAAGCATGATAATTTATATAGTAGGATAGTAGGGATGGATTTGTGGAGGCCTAGTGATTATTCAATTTTGGAGGACCTCTCTAGGAATTCAAATTGATGTTTCTACCTCTTCTGATTCCTAATGCCTTAGCTGCCTTACCTGAATAATTCAGATTAAAATATTAGGTAGAACTGAGCAAGGTAAATAATCATGCACAAGAGAGTATGATAGAGCCTGGCGTGGTGGCGCAGCCAGGCGTGGTGGTGCACGCTTGTAATCTCAGTACTTTGGGAGGCGGAGACCGGAGGATCTGGGTTCGCGGCCAACCTCAGTGTGCGCATGCGCGCGCAATCTCTCTCCTCTCTCCTCTCTCCTCTCTCTCTCTCTCTCTCTATCTCTATTTCTCTCTCTCTCTACCTAGTCAGGCCCTCCGCAACTTCGTGAAACCTGGTTTCAAAATAAAGCATAAAATATAGGGCCGGGGGTGTAGCGTGGAGGTAGAACGCCCCTGGGCTCAACCCCGGTACCGCAAAAAAAAAAAAAAAAAAACAAGACAGTATGATAGAGAGACAGGTGAGACCAACACCCAGAAGCAGTGCCACACCTAGGACAAAGATTTGAGTTCCTGAATACCTCTCTTCATTACAAAGAATCAGGGCTCTTAAAAGAAATGGCTGATCTTTTTCAAAACAGAAATTTTTAAAGAATTAGAAAATGCAAATTTTATTTATTTATTTATTTATTTATGATACTGGGGATGGAGCCCAGGGGCATTCTAATTCTGAGCTATACCCCAAGTCCTATTTTATATTATTACTATTTCAAAACAGGGTCTCACTAACTTGCTGAGCCGGTCATACTAATTTGCTGAGGCTGGTCTTGAACCTGCAATCCTCCTGTCTCAGCCTCCCAAGTATTGGGATTACAGGCATGTGGCACCACAACTGGTGCAAATTTATTTATGAATGTGAAAATTTAGAAAGTGAAATTAATCAAAGATACTCTAAGTAAAAAATAATAACAGTCTTACAATTAACCATCTAATATACCCTTGTAATATTTTGTCTAATGTCTTATCTTCATATTCTTTAACTGTTTCCTCAAATTTTTATATAATTTTCTATGAGAGAAAAAATGATAATCTTTCCTCTCATAACATTGACCATTTAAAAATAAAGGTTCTTAGTTTCAAAAGTTGTTATGGATAACTACCACCCATTTAAAAAAGTAAAGACTTTTGGGGGGTGTTTTAAAGCTACAACAAGCTTTCTTTTGGGGGTAAAATTTTTGTTTTCTCTTACATTTGAATCTTGGCATGTTGATCACTTTGAGCAGAAAAATCTTGAAATTATACATAAGCAAGCATAATTTAAATGCATTTTGAAATACCACCACACTGTGCTGACATATAGATTGTATAGTCAAATTACTCTTTTACTATACTGACTTGCTGATAGATATACATGAGATTTTCATCACCAGAAACCATCATTTTTCTTCAGGTCATTCAGGTCCCCCAGACTTCAACAAGACAAGATTTGTCATACATGATAAAATACAATCTAATATATTATGGTACATTAAACACCCATATTCCCATAAAACATACTATTCTTTGCAGTTTTACTACTTATTTATACACTAAAACACAGAGAGTAATAAATTCTATTTTGTGTAATTTCAGCAAAAAAAAAACTATGGCATATTTATTAAGTATACTAGGTGTTTATGAAAAACAATTACACTTACAATTTCACTCATCTTATGAAAATGAATCTCCAACAGACCAGCTTCATTCTCTGTGCTTGTAAACATTACTTTTCTCTCACTGCCAATATGCCCCAGTGCCAGTTGCTGAAGGACATATTTCTATTAGAATGAAGTATGAATTGTACCTTTGAGTCACAATGAATTTATCCAGTGAATACATCAGGGTGGCTCAAATAATATAAATGAAACTGATGGTAAACTGCAAAAATATATCCTAATAACTCAAAATTAAATATACCCAATTCAACTCTCCCCTGGCCTGAACTCCAACACTAACAGTCATTTTATCACCTGCTGAAATGAAGATAGGTTAGATGGAAGTGAAACACTTAAGAAATGTCTTTAATGTTCCCCATAAATCAGTTATCAATTAATCATTAAGATCTTGAGGTAAAATGAGAAGAGGCCAGAGTGCAGATAACCATAGATTAACAAGGCCATAGTATATGTAGTAATAAAGATTTATAAAATAGAAGGAACTAAGGATTAATAAACAATGGGAATATCTTTAAAGGCAAATGTTAGTTCTTGAACTATACTATTATTATCACAGTAAGGCAAATGATTCAAGCAATAGAGTTAAGAGTACTAGGAGAAGAGAACATACTGGAAATGTTCTACTAAACCTTCTGAGAACATGTAATTATATCCTTATATAAGCTCTTTCAGAATAAAGAAAACTAAGAACTAATTCTCAAATCATTCTATGAAGCTGTAATAACCATGATATAAAAGTTAATCATAGAGAGTAATAGCAAAGAAAATTATAACTTACTTCCTTACTCGTGAAAACAGAATTAAAAAATTTTTAAACCAATTTTGAAAACCATCAATTTATTTTGAAAATGCCTAAGATGGATTTATCCAGCAAATACAAGATGATTTAAATATGAGTGTCAACATAATTCACCACATTAGCAGATTAGGGTGAAAATTTATCATCTCAACAGATATATTTAAAATAAATTTTTTAAATAGCCATATGCCGATGCATGAATAACAATCTTAGGAAACCATAAATAGAAATAAAACTGAATCTGATAAAGGCTATCTATCAATAATTAATGACTAAAGCACACATAAAAATCATTCTCAGGAACATTTCTTTAAAAGTGGGACTAAGACAGCTATCATCACTACCTATCCAGCATTGTGTGAAAATCATGGTGGTGGACTCAAATTAAATAAAAGCTTGTTGAATTAATGACATAATAGGAAAATACAATCAAACTGCTATTACTTGAGGGTGGCCACAGAAAAATAATAGGAATTAATAAAATTTGAAGAATATTGAACTTCTGTTCAATTCATGAATTTCTACTTCAAAAAGGATACTATTTACAATAGCACAAAAACATAAGGCACATTGAATAAATCTAACCAAGATATATGAGAAAATTATGAAACTTTACTGATAGACAAAAATCTACAGATAGAAAAGTAAACTAGAGTTATGGATAAGACTCAGTTTTTTTAAAGGAAGAAAAACAATGTCAGCTTTCCCCCAAATAAATCTATACATTTCCAAAGTGGAAAGGTGCAATATTATTTTCTATTCCACCAGAAGGGTCATGGATGGCACCACTATAACAAAAGGTAGATTAACAAGAGAAAATCATAGGAGATTTAACCAAACTTTTACATGACATGGGGAGCCTTAGGAAATGAAGAGTCAAAGATCCAGGGAAAACCATTCTTATGCTCAAGTTGTAGACACATAGAAATGTGATTGGACAAAAAGGGTTTGACCTAATGGTAATTGATGAGGGGAGAAGTCCACCAAGTCTTGGCTATCAGATTTTTGTGGAAGGGAGGGGGAAGAAGAATATTAGAATAATATTTCTAGGTTTTATGGCTGGCTTTAGGGGGATAGGGTCCTAGTTTCTATAATGTGACTTGGGGAAGAAGAATTCTTGCTTCTATGGTCTGCTTTGGAGATTAAAGGGAAGCAAAAGAAATAAAGTCAAGAGAAGAGCAGAAAGAGACTCATTCTGAGACCTTTGTAACGTCCTTAAGCTCATAGTACTCAGCATGCTAAAGCACATACTTTGAAGTATTACTTTCTGAGCCCCAACACATTACAGGCAATTCTGATGAAACTTCAATAATTATTTTGACTAGAGATTGACAAGTCAACTTAAAAATTTATGCAAATAACAAATTATTTTTGAAAATCAATGAGTTGTTTTCAAGACTTATTTTAAAGTTATACTAATAATTAAGTTTGAAAAGATGGTGCAGGAATAAGCAAAATACCAAAATTATAAAACAGATTTTTTAAAGAGAACCACACTTAAAAGGAAACTATAACAGAGATGGTACTATAAATTATTGATAATTATTCAATAAATGGTTATTCATAGTAGAAAAATAAAATGACTCCCTACTCCATAGCATGTACAAAAATCAATTCTAGCAAAGTATTAAAAAATAAAACTTTAGCCAGGTATGGTGGCACATGCCTGTAATCCCAGTACTTGAAAGGCTGAGATAGGAGGACTTCAGGTTGGAGTCCAGCCTTAGTAATTTAGCAAGGCCCTAAGCAACTTAAGGAGACCCTATTTCAAAATAGAAAATAAAATAGGTGTGGGATGTAGCTCAGAGGTAAGATGTCTATGGGTTTATTCCCCAGAACCACAGAATAAATAAATTGATCACTTAAAACAAGACTTTTAGAAGATAATAATGAAAATATATTTATACCCTTGTAATAAGAATGGGTTTCTAAGTCAACTCCACCAAAACAAAAATAAAAAGGGACAAATTTGTCTGCAATAAACATGAAAATTATTATAGTAAAAACAAAAAGACACGTAATAAAATGAAAATACAATCTAGAGACCAAAGTGAATTGGTATACAATATAGAAATTTATCCCAAAATGAATGCAACTAATTGTAAATTTATATACAGAACAATGATATAGAGAGCACTTCTTCAAAAAGTAATCTTGCAAAACCAACTGATCAACTAGGTTCATAAATCTCAACATAGGGACACAAGAAGTATAAAAAAAAAGATCACATTATTCCTTCAAAGAAGAGATTCTAGAAAACACAGGGAGATAATTAAATAGAATTTGAAAAAGTGTTCATGTAATGAATAAGAAATTCAGCAAAAGATGGTGATCTTGAAAAACAATCAAACAAAAATCTTGGAAATGAAGAACTCAGTAAGCCAAATAAAATACTCAATTGAAAGTGTCAACCACAGACTAGATCAAGCAGTTGAAAGAATATCTAAATTTGAAAATATGTCTTTTGAAATATTGAAGGTTAATAAAAATTAAAAAGAATAGAAACAACCTCCAATACTTATGAGACATCAAGCTGAAGAGAAAGAAAAAGGCATAGGAAACCTATTCAGTGAAATAATAGCTTTAAACTTCTGCAATCTTGGTAAAGATGTGTACATCCAGGTACAGAAGGTCCACAGGACTCCATATGGACATGACCAGAAAAGAACCTCACCACAGAATATTATAGCCCAACTGTCAAAAGTAAAAAACAAAGATAGGACTCTTAAAACTTAGCAAGAGAAAAGTGCTAATCACATTTAAGGGAACGCCATTAGAATAACAGATTTCTCCACAGAAACCTTACAGACCAGAAACAAATAGAATGATATATTACAAATTCTGAAAAAAAATCAGGAATACTATACCCAGCAAAACTATCCTTCAGAAATGAAGGGGAGATAAACACTTTCCATGACAAGCAAAACTGACTTCAAAAGCTGAATTCATCTGTTACAAAATATAAAATATTAAGATGTTATTTTGGGTGCACTCATAGCAATTTTTTTTTTTTGCGGAACTGGGGATTGAACCCAGGGGCATTTTACCTCCGAGCTATACCCCCAGCCCTATTTTTTATCCTTTATTTTGAAACCGGGTCTCATGAAGTTGCGGAGGGCCTCACTAATTGGCTGAGGCTGGCCACGAACCCGGATCCTCCGGTCTCCGCCTCCCAAGTACTGGGATTACAAGCGTGCGCCACCACGCCCGGCTCTCATAGCATTTTAAGTATCAGTCAATACAAACAAATGGTGAGTACATACAAGAATTCACACAGCAGATGAAAGTATATTGTATTAGTCTTCTCAGGATGCCATGACAAAATACCCTGACTTGAATGGATTCAACAACAGATAGCTATTTCTCCTCATTTATTTCTGGAGGCTGAGAAGTGTAAGAAGCCAGCTGTTTTGGTTGCTAATGAGCACCCTCTTCCTGGCTTGCAAAAGGCTATGTTTTCACTGTGTCTTTACATGAATCAGAAAGAGTTCTTAGGTCTCTTCCTCTTCTTCTCAGAGCTATAACCCATCATGAGCTTCAAAATTTTAATTTGGGGGTCACACAATTAAGTCCATAGTACATATATATGTTTAACGATTTTGAGCTCACTTTGATAATATCTAGTGAAGTTGATAAAACATGTTCATCAATCTAGCAGTTTAATCATAGAGAAAAATTTCAAATATATTCACAGATAGAATCATCTTATAAAATAAAGAAAAATAATAGAAATAACTTAAATCCCTATTAATAGTAAAAAAGAAAAATAAACCACAGAACATCTAAACATTCTAACACCATCTAGGTGCTAAGGGTGAGTGCAGAACTATTATAGTAAGCCATTGACTTTTAAATCATTTGTTCAGGAGGATTAAAGATGGCAGAATACAGAAAGATAGTAACTTTCAGTTGCTCTGAGACTCAGAACTCAACCAGTGGAAAGACTGATTCTTGGCAAGAGAAGAAAAATAGTCAGAAGTCAACAGAAGAAAGACAGTCAAAATGTGGCGGAATTGGATGCAGCACAGAGAACAGAGGACTGAAAAGAGCTCCTGCATCTTATTTAGTGAGTGGAGACTGGAGGCAGGCACCACCTTGGCAAGCCCACATGGGAGGTAGCAGCTCTCAGAGACCAATTCCATCAAAGAAGCATAATCTTGTTGAGCCAGTGATTACAGAAAACCATTTTCAAAAGCAATCATATTCTTCTCTCTTCACTCAATACCTCAAAATGGCAATTCTTCAGACTGCCCAGCCAAACTACCCAGCAAACTCCTGTGGCTGCATCTAAACTCAGACCAAGAAATGACAGGACCTTCCTGCAAGGAACCGAGGGGCTACAACCCACCTCATCAAGACCACTGTGAATCTACAGACCAACTAGTCAAATTACCCAGAGAACTCCTATGGCTGCAACTGAGCTCATCCCTTCCTGCAGGGACCTGAGTTGCACTCATCAAGACTGTGAATTTAAAAACAGTCCCAGTATGGAGCCTTTGGGGCTACAAGGACTTGCAGGGCAAGGAACAGACCTGTGGGATCTGTAAGTTTGCAAAACATCACAGCAGAGGTAGGGGGATGGTCTACAGTCAGACACAGATGAAACATGAATTAGAGGGGACACTTGGGTGGGCAAGATTTAGCATCAGCAGTTTGACACACCCCTGTAGGGTCTCCAGCAATCACCACAGGACCACCAGCAGTGGTATCTGTGGGGTGAAATAACTCAGTCAACCATGCTACAGGCTCAAAAGGCTATAAACTCATACCCAGCGGTCTTTGGGCACCAAAAGCACCAAGGCTGAAGGCCAACAAGGTCTCATGTGACCACAGCTACCCAGAGCAGCAGTGGTGTCCCTGAAACTAAATAACTGAGCCGCCCAAGCTCCAGACACAGGATGATACAATCTTTCTCTGCCAGAGCTTGGACCCTGAAAGCAGTGAGGTCAGGGGCCAGCAGAGGTTCATATGGTCACACTACAGACTGGGAATGCAATACTCCATCTGCCAGCAGAGTTTGTGTCTGGTGATCATGCATACCAGTGGCTGACAGTGCTCCATGTGATCACAACCAGCATACCATCAGTGGTGTCCATCAAAGCTCAGGAAGTTGGGTCATAAGCTCAGAACATAGTAATATCTGGCCCTGCTGAACTTAGGCCAGAATTCAGCCTTCTGCAGGGTTTTATGGGTTCCCAACCAGAAGAGCAGCAGTGTTGTCTGTTGGGCATTAAATTTCAACAATCAGGCAACAGGCTCTGAGTGACACATCATATTCTCTGGCCCTGCTGAATTTGGGCCTGGATACCATGTTGTCCTGCAGCCAATCAGACTCCTGTTAGTCTGCATTGACTAAGAACTATATCCTGTTAAAGAAGTTCTGGGGAACAAACTCAAAAATCCAATTATATGAGACAGATTCATTGAGGTAAATATATAGGACTTACTATAAAGGAATTAAAAATAGACATAGGCCTGGCGTGGTGGCGCACGCTTGTAATCCCAGTACTTTGGGAGGCAGAGACTGGAGGATCCGGGTTCGCGGCCAGCCTCAGCTCTCGCTCTCTCTCTCTCTCTCCCTGTCTCTCTCTCTCTCTACCTAGTGAGGCCCTCCGCAACTTCGTGAGACCCGGTTTCAAAATAAAGTATAAAAAATAGGGCTGGGGGCGTAGCGCGGAGGTAGAACGCTCCTGCGTTCAATCCCCGGTACCTCAAAAAAAAAAAAAAATAGACATAGGTCTCTCGCACAAAGAGAAAGAGGATGCAAAGACAACAGAGATACAAATCTGTGAATTCTGAAAACATGAGAATGAAGACCGATGGGGAAACACTAAACTTGCACAACTCAACCAGGGAGATCACCAATACTGAGCTGTAGAAAATGCCAGAAGAATCCAGAATTTTGATTTTCAATATAATCAAAGGCCTCAGAAATTAAATCAGAGAAAATTTGCAGATTATGAAAGGACATATCAATAGAGAAACTGAGGCCCTATGTAAGAACCAAAAAGAGACTTTAAGTGAAATGAAGGAGACAATAAATGAATAAAGACCTCAATAAAAACCACCTATGGAAGAATAGACCACATGGAAAATAGTCTCACTCTTTGAAGACAGTTCATTCAAAACTGACCAGGCAGCTGGGCGTGGTGGTGCACACTTGTAATCCCAGTACTTTGGGAGGTGGAGACCGGAGGATCCGGGTTCGCAGCCAGCCTCATCTCTCTCTCTCTCTCTCTCTCTCTATCCCTCTCTCTCTCTCTCTCTCTCTCCTTAGTGAGGCACTCCGCAACTTCGTGAGACCTGGTTTCAAAATCAAGTATAAAAAATAGGACCGGGGGTGTAGCGCGGAGGTGGAACACCCCTGGGTTCAATCCCCGGTACCACAAAAAAAAAAAAAACTGACCAGGCAGTCAACAATACAGAGAAGACCATATGACAACACGAACAGAACATCCAAGAAACATCCAAGAAACATAGATAATATGAAATGACTTAACTTACAGAGAATAGGGATTGAAGAAGGTCTAGAAGCACAAATCAAGAGCATTAGAAACCTCTTTGGAAAAATAATATCAGAGAATTACCCAAATATAGAAAAAGAGTTGGACATCCACATACGGAGACATTCAGAACACCAAAAAGACAATATCAAAGGAGAACTTCTCAATTCCATATAATAATCAAAATGACTAACATAGAGGCCAATGAAAGAAAATTAAATGCATTAAGAATAAAAGAATGGGTGACATTCAGAGGCAAAACAATAATAATCACTCCAGACTTTTAAACCCAAGTCATGAAAGCCAGGAGGGACTGGTATGATTTACTCCAAACCCTGAAAGAAAACAACTTCCAACCAAGACTGCTATATCCAGCAAAATACCATTCAAAATTGATGGAAAAACAAAAACCTTCCAAGACAAGCAGAAACTGAAAGAATCCATGACTACCAAGCCAGCACTAGAGAAAATACTTAAAGAAATAAAACACAAAGAAAAAGAAGAAGTAAATACCAGAGCCAGAAAGGGGTGAAATCCACCAGATGGGAAACTAAGCAAAGGAAAAATAACACTATAACAAACAAAAAGTATATCTTAAAAATGACAGAAAATAAAAATTATCTCTCAATAATAACATTGAATATCAAAGGTCTAAATTACCCAATTAAAAGGCATAGGCTGGTAATGTGGATTAAAGAACACAATCCAACTATATACTGCTTGCAAGAAACTTACTTTAAAACAAAGATATTTATAAGCTAAAGGTGAAAGATGGAAAAAGATATACCATGCAAATGGAGACCAAAAACAAGCAGCAGTAGCAATGCTCATATCGAAGAACGCTAACTTTAAACTAAAATTTACCAGAAGAGACAAAGCTGGTCACTTCTAACTAATAAAAGGAACAATACAACAAGAAGATGTAATAATAGTAAATATTTATGCCCCAATGTAGGCACACCCATTTTTAGAAAATAAACTCATCTGGAAATTAGGTCCCAAATGGACCCAAATACAATAATATTGGGAGACTTCAACACACCACTCACACCACTAGATCAATCTTCCAGGCAAAAGATGAATACAGGCTCTTCAGACCTAAAGAACATTATAAACCAAATGGATTTAATCAACATATACAGAACATTCCAACCAATATCAGATGAATACACATTCTTCTCTGCTGCTCATGGAACTTTCTACATAATAGACCAGCAAATTAAAAATGTAATACAATTCCTTGCATCTTTTCAGATCATAATGGAATGAAAGTATAAATCAAGAACAAGAATACCAAAAGAAATTACATAAATATACTGAATGAGGACAGGGTCATAAAAGAAATAAGGGAAGAAATTTAAAAAATTCCTTGAATTAAATGAAAATAGAGACACAACACACCAAACTCTATGGGACAATTTGAAGGTGGTTTTAAGAGGAAATTTTATATCACTGAATGCCCACATAAGAATCACCAAATAAACAACTTAACTTAATGACATACCTCAAGGCCCTCAAAAGAAAAAAGTACCAAACTAATCCCAAAGCCAGTAGAATTCAGGAGATAATTAAAATCAGCAGAAAGCAATAAAATGAAGAAGAAAAATATACAAAAGATCAAAAAAACTAAAATCTGGTTCTTTGAAAAGATTGACAAGATTGATAAACCCTTAGCCAGCCTAACCAAAAGAAAGAAAGAATCAACCCAAATCATTAAAATCAGAAACGAAAAAGGAGATATCAGCACAGATAGAGGGGAAATTCAGAAGATCATCAGAAACTATTTTGAATATTTATACTCCAATAAACTGGAAAACATAGAAGAAATTGACAGATTTCTAGACACATACAACCTATCTAAGTTGATCCAACTGGATATAGAAAAATGAAATCAACCAATAGCAAGCAAAGAGAAAGAAACATAAATAAAAAGACTTCCATCAAAGAAAAGTCCAGGCCCAGACAGATTCCCAGCTGAATTCTACAAAACCTTTACAAAAGTACTAAACTCAGTACTTTACAAATTATTATGTGAAATTGAAAGATATGGAATCCTTCCAAACTCCTTCTATGAGGCCAGTATCATTTTAATACAAAAACTGAATAAAGATCCCTCTGGAAAAGAAAATTACAGACCAATATCCTTGATGAACATAGACGCAAAAATTCTAAACAAAATACTATCAATACACATTCAAAACTGTATAAAGAAAATTGTACTTCATGACCAAATTGGTTTCAGTCCAAGGATAGAAGTGTGGTTCAACATACAGAAATCAATATGTATCATTTGCCATACATAGAACTAAGGGCATACATAGAACTAAGGACATAATCACACATTCATCTCAATAGATGCTGAAAGTACTTGACAAAATCTATCACCCATTCATATTAAAAACACTGCAGAAAATTGGAATAGAAGGAATTTACCTGAATGTTATTAAGACAGTATACAATAAATCCAAAGCCAACAGCATATTGAATGGGGAAAAACTATAGGGATTCCCTTTAAAATCAGGAACAACACAAGGATGCCCATTATCACCACTCCTTTTCAAAATATAGTACTTGAAACGCTTGCCAGAGTGATAGGCAAGAGAAGGATACCAAAGGAATTTGAATAGGAAAAGACAAACCAAATTATCTCTATATGCAGATGACATGATCCTACATTTAAAAGACCAAAAAAACTCAACCAAAAGACTTTAGAACTGATTAACAAATTCAGCAAAGTAGCAGGATACAAAAATCAATTTAAAAAAAATTAGAAGCTTTTCTATATGTCAACCATGAATCCACTGAAAAAGAAATCCAGAAAACAATTCCAATAACAATAACCTCAAAAACAATAAAATACCTAGGAATATATCTAACCAAGGAGGTAAAATACCTCTACAATGAAAATTATAAAACACTAAAAAAAGAAATTGAAGATCTTAGAAGATGGAAAGATCTCCCTTGCTCTTGGATAGGCAGAATAAATATTATCAAAATGGCCATTCTACCAAAAGTGATTTACAGTCAATGCAATCCCTATAGAAATACCAATGTCATTCTTCACAGATCTAGAAAAATCAGTCATACATTTCATATGAAGAAACAAAAGACTCAGAATAACCAAAACAATTCTCGGCAATATGAACCATGCAGGAGGCATCATAATTCCTCACTTCAAATTATACTACAGAGCTCTAGTAATAAAAGCAGCATGGTATTGGCACAAAAACAGACAAATAGACCAGGTACAGAACAGAAGATACAGAAAACAAATCCACACACTTATAGCCAATCAATTTTTGACAAAGGTGCCAGACACATACTTTGGAGAAAAGAAAACCTTTTCAACAAATGGTGTTGGGAAAACTGGTTATCCAATTGTCAGAAAATGGAACTGAATCCTTACCTCTCACCCTGCACAGGAGTCAACTCGAGATGAATCAAAGACTTGGCAGTTAGACCAGAGACTTTGAAGCTACCAGAGGAGGGCATAGGTTCAACATTCCAACATATAGGCACAGGTAGAAACTTCCTCAACAATACTCCCAAAATCCAGGAAACTAAAACAAGTATTAATAAGTAAGATAGCATTAAACTAAAAAAGTTTTTGCTCATCAAAGGAAACCATCAAGACTCTGAAGGGAAAACCTAAAGAATAGGAGAAGATCTTTGCCAGCTATCCCTCTGGTAGAGGACTAATATCTAGAATATACAAAGAACTTAAAAGACTTTATACTAAAAAAAACCAAATAACCCAATCAAGAAATGAGCAATTGAACTGAATAGACACTTCACAAAAGAAGACATACAAATGGCCAATAAATACATGAAAAAATGTTCAACATCATTAGCAATCAGGGAGATGCAAATCAAAACTACACTGAAATTCCATCTAACCCCAATCAGAATGGCAATCATCAAGAAGCCAAACAACATTAAATGCTGGTGAGGATGTGCGGAAATTGGAACTCTTCTACACTGTTGGTGGGATTGAAAATTAGTACAGCTGCTATGGAGATCAGTGTGGTGATTCCTCAGAAAATTGGGAATGGATCCACTATATGATCCAACTATACCACTTCTGGGTTTCTTTTCAAAGGGATTGTTGATATAAGAATATTATAGTAATACATACAGATCCATGTTTATAGCAGCACTATTCATAATAGCCAAATTATGGAACCAATTCAAGTGTCTATCAATAGATGAATGGATTAAAAATTATGGGTTATACACACAATGGAATTCTGCTCAGCAATAACAAAGAATAAAATTATGTCATTTGCAGGAAAATGGATGGATCTGGAGAACATTATGTTAAGTGAGATTAGCCAGTCACATATAGTGAACAGTATTATTAGGGAGTAATTGGGATGCCAGAGGGACTTCAGATAATGGAGGAGAAACTGCAGTAGAACTGGGGAAGTGGTCTACAGGAAGGTAGGGGATGGGAGAGAGGGAGAATCAATGAAGGAATCACTTCCATGGACATTATGTATATATATGAGACTACCAATGCCAATCTCAGTATCCTGTATGGGGAAGGGGGCATTCTGGAGGGAGCCAGGGGAAAGCTTACCAAGCACTATATGCCTGTAAGTCACTATCACTATCAACTATATTATTATGTGAAACTCTAATAAACCAAGAAAAGTATAAAAAGTAAAAAAATAATTTCTTCAGTTTCTAAATTGACACAATATTGAAGTCTACTCTGTATAATTTATTTCTTATTTTATTAGATTTTTAAGTAGACAATGTTGTGTGTAAAATATTGCAGAGCTATCCTTGGCTGTTACTGAATGCCAAGCTACTACAAATCCTTTTCAATGAAATGCCCTTATTGAAGTATTGAATGGGCAACATTGTGTGAACATGCCCTTTGAATCAGATCCTGTAACCTCCTAAGGAACTCTGATAAGTCTATGAGTAACACTGAATGTGGTTCTTGGTTGTCCAATCATATCTAACATTGCTAAGAGCTTGTGTGGCTTTCTCTAGCTAGAGAGAAATCCAGTTATGCTTGATGGTCTTGATGGTGGATTGGATGCTCTCTTCTCACCTCCCACTAGGGCACACAGGAGCGCACACACGCAAGCGTGCACACACACACACACACACACACACACTGTCTCTCTCTCTCTCTCTCTCTCTCTCTCTCTCTCTCTCCATTGTAATAAGTCAAAAAGAAATAATAATGATGTACATGAACAAGTATGCAAAACTAAGAAAATAAAAAATGATCAGATTAAGTTAGTATCCGATTTAAAAAAAAATACTTGTTTTCCTTGTATCTAGTTTTCCTGCATCTCCACCTGGTGTGCTAACCTTAGCATATCAAGTAAGCAGAGTGCATTTTCAAGAGGGTAGAAGTCTTATTTTATGCCAATAGTAGGCAATTTTACATCTCCTCTAAGAGTGGATTAAGTAGTTACAGACAGTCGTTAAGCTACTAAAATAATCATGAAGAAGAATGAATAGAAGAACAGATCTTTCCAACAAACTCATGTTAATTACCCTTGCAGCTGGGAGATCAATTTGCATAGAGTCTTTGAAGCCTGTCAGGTATGAATTGAACCACTGAACTGCTACATTTGATAATCCAGCCATTGAGCTTTTTTTCCCCCAAAGATGTTTTTTTCAGCCTACCAGACAGCTTTCTTCATATAAAAGTACTCATTTCTAATTAACTTTCTCCCATACTTAACACACACACACACATTTGTGACTTTCAAAGAAATTAACAAAACATCAAAAACATGGAGATTATTAATTATATATATGAACAAAAAAACAGTTTGGATACTGTAAATCTTAGGTTTAGTTCACAAAATTTGAAAACTTGAAAATAAGTGTCCTGGGATTGTAGACGGCAGCTAATGGGAACAAGATAATATTATAAAAGGTCTTACCTATATTAACTCACTTAATATTCACAATAGCCACTTGAAGTAGACAATACATCTTCCTCATTTTACATAGAGGGAAACTGAAGCATAGAGAACTATAATAAAATGACTAAAGTCGCTCATTGAAGGACATGGCATGGTCAGGATTTGAATCCAGATAGCCCGATTCTCAATGTATTTCCTTATTCACTCTACCTTGCCCTCCTGAGATGTCTACTTTATACTGCCTTTCCTAAAGAGAAAGATTCTTTCCTTTCAATCACATTAACTTAAATAAACAAACAAAAGTTCATAGGGTTTATGGTGCTTAGTAATATTTATCCTTGAAATAATTTGTCTATTTCTAGGCTTTGAAAATTAAAAGGCCAAGAGAGGTATAATAGGGAATAAAGAATACAGGAAATATGTGGAAAAAAAGCAAGAAATTGAATGGAACTCAATTAGGATTAATTATATTTTTAGAAATTGTAGCAAAAACAGAATTGGCAAGAATTATTCAATCAATTTAAAAAAATATTGAGAATTGAGAACCACAAAAAATGACAGATAAGTTATGTAACTTAGAACATATAAATCTCCATTATTTTCAATAATATTTTGACAGTAGGACATATCCTTTTCTTTGGGGATCTATTGATTAAGAATCTAGTCATCTTTCTTGTATAAACAAACCTGGCCAAAAATTTTTTTAAAAAATCTCAGTTTTATCTCAATACAAAAACCTCTAGAATTTTGCAACTTTCCCATGATTTCACTTCCATTGAATTTAACTTGTCATAATTAGACTTTCACAAAATAATCAATTTAGCTTTCATCAATATAACAAATAATTTCACATTTATACTTCTATAATTGGATTAACATTCAATTCTATCATATAATTAGAAACATAAGAATTTAGCATGTTTGAAGGAAAAATAAAACAGATTAATAACTACTAGATGTATACAGGAGGGTAAGCACTAAAAAGGAGAGTACTAGCCATGACACCCAGGATGACATGGGTATCAGATGATATGTGTTACAGAAGGAATGGAGAATCAGAAAAGATTGGTAAAAGCAGGTCAATTAAACAGGTCAGTTAATTCTGTATATACAAAATTCTTGAGGAAAAATAACCATTTATTCACTGAATATTTTATGTTCACAATTATGTAACTATAGTAATGCTCAAACATACATTTCGCTGAGTGTCATGAGGTTACCTAACTATGCCTGCTTGTCATCTGTTTCTATGTTGGTGTCATAGACACCTATCTTAAATTACCTTAAAAAATATTTATTAATGCAGAGAGCCTAATGTGTAGGGATAGAGTTTGCCACATAGTATAATTCAGGCAAAATTAAGCAAAGATAACTCTAACCCAGACAGGCAGGCAATAACTTAAAATGTGACTAAACTTGCATAATTAGGAGGAATTGTTACCAACTTAGACAAAATGAAAACAAGTTACTAAAGTATACATTCTTTTGTGGCCTCGTCACACATTAATTTCCATACTTTGTGTAGTATCCCATGAAATTTCACAATTATAATTGCAATGATGTTGACATACTTTGTGGGGTAAAATCTCACTGACTCCTGGTAATAGAAATTATCTGGTTAAATGAAAACATGGTGGAGTGGAATAAATAAATATTAGAGAGGAGCCTACTATCCAACAGCACCCAGTGTTCACTTGTTTTCATACTTAAATTTCCCCACATGCAGAGGATTTAAGTTCCAGGAATTTTGGTTCATATTCTTATAGTTCTAGTCATCTCAAATTCCAAGAATCCTAGAAAAATGTTTAATCACCAGATCTCTTTGGTTGAATATCCATTAGTAAATCAATCACTGAAGTCATCTAAATGGAGTTCTAATTTGTTATCTACAGCCATATATTTATAAATACTTACAACAGATATACATGTGGGATATCCTGCTAAGGGGTAAGTCCTCCATGGGAAAAATTAACACTGCTCACATCTGATTTCAAATATATATATAAACATATGTAGTAGATTTGGAGAGAGTCTAAAAAGTCAGATTAATGGGATCCTCAAGCCATGTCACCATAAGTAAAAAAAGGATCTCACAGAATTGGTTATTCACCCTCAGAGGACAGACTGACTCTTGAAAGGCTCAGTGGGAAGCTGTGCTGAAAGCCACATCATTCTAACCTCCTGTACCTATCTATACAGATTAGGGCAGAAAAATCTCTAGTAAAATGAAAATAATTCTATATCTTAAAAAGAAGAAGATGATGATGATGATGAAGGAGGATGAGGAGAGAAGAAAAGAAAAGAAAAGGGAAAAAAAAAGAAAATGTCCATTGTCCTAAACACCTTTTCATTTCTTTCAGGATGCAGAATCTTAATTTGGTATTACAAGTCAACCTTCTGACATAGAATCTGAGAAAGTGATTCTAACATAAACTAGGTGAACAGAGTGAGAAGTCAAGGAGAACCTGAACAATGTATTATAGACACTTCAGCAACAGAGCAGAAATGCTAGCATTCAAATATGAGAAGATAGAAAAATGCCTATGTGAACCAGAAGATGTAATGATCAACAGGCAGAAAAGGAGGATACAATACACCAAAAATTCTTCTAAAACATTAATTAATTTTAGACTGATAAAGTTAATAAAATATAGAACCCGTGGAACAAGATATTAATGATGAAATGATAAGTATATGAATTGAGATTGAAAATGACATGTCTGAATGAGGAATAGAAATTCATAAGGGAAATAGACATAAAGACTAAAAATAATGATATGAAGAGTTAGTAAGTTTAATTTAATAGATGTCTTTTCATTAAGCCCTATCTTCTTTAAAGCAGACACTAGAATATTTATAAAAAGGAATCTCTTTGTGAGATACAAGGAAACCCACAAAATAAATAAAACACACAAAAATCAGATGTAGTGCCAACAGTAATCTTTGTCCAAATGCAATAAAATAACAAAATAACAGCAACGAAAACAACAGCAACAACAAAGCAAAGCCAAAATAAATAATAGATTTTTAAAATTTTTCATATAAACTCCTAGTGTGAAAGGGAAAATCAAAACTAACTTTAAAATAACAAAGAGTATTATTGGATCATATTTTTATAATTCAAGATATTTTATTAGTAAACCAGAATAATAAAGTTATTATTTAATTACCTAAAAATGAACTCAATTTAACAAATTCAAGAAAGATAAAATAAATAAAAGAGGCCAAGGAACAAGAAGCTAATAATATATGAAAAGTATCATTTTTATGTAATAAATAAGGACATAAATATTTTGAATTAATACTAAAATAGACAAATCTAGAATGCTGAATTTGTTAAAACAAAGAAAAATCTACATACACACTGTTAGAGGTAAGAAACAGACAGAATACTAAGTACGTAATTCATGAATGAAATCACTGATAAGCTGGACTTCATTAAAAATAAAAATTTCTGCTCTGTGAAAGATGAAGTCAAGTGAATGAGAAAACAAGCCAGAGACTGGGAGAAAATATTTGCAAAAAACATCTAATTAAGGACTGTTACCCAGAATATACAAAGAACACTTAATGTTCAACAATAAGAAAAAAAAAACAGTTAAAAAATGGACCAAAGTTCCTAACAGATATTTCACCCAAGAAGATATGCAGATGGCAAATAAGCATATGAAAAAATGCTCCACATCCTCTGTCATCAGGGAAATGCAAATGAAAACAACAACGAAACACCAGTGCACACATATTACAATGACTAAAATCTGGAACATTGACAACACCAAATGCTGGTGAGGATGTGGAGAAACAGAGACTCTCATTCATTTTTGTTGGGAGTGCAAAATGATGGTGTAGAAGACAGTTTGGAGGTCCCTTACAAAATAAAATTTCTCTTACAATATGATCAATTGATCACACACCTTAGTATTTACTCAAAAGCATTGAGAACTTACGTCCACATAAAAACCTGTGCAGATGTTTGAAATAATTTTATAATTGCCAAAGCTTGGAAGAATCCAAGAAATCCTTTAGTAGGTAAGTAGTAGTCTATCCAGCCAATAGAGTATTATTCAAAAGAAATGAGCTGTCACACTATAGATATGCAGAAATCTTAAATGCATATTTATAAGTGTAGGAAGCCAATTTTAATGACATTCTGGAAAAGTCAAAACCATGGAGACAGTAAAAATACCAGTGGTCACCAGGAGTTGTAGTTTGGGGAGGGACAAATACACAGAATAGAGAGGATTTGGAAGGAAATGAAAATTCTCTAAATGATACTATAATGATAGATACATACCATTATACATTCATTCAAACCTATGAAATGTACAACACTGAGAATTAACTTTAAGATAAAGCATAGATAGGGTAATTATAATCTATTTATGTAGGTTATTAATTGTAACAAGTATACCAGTCTGGCAGGGAATGTTGATAGTAGAGTAAGCTATACATATAGCTTGTATGGGGACAGGAAAATATTTACACCTTTCCTCAGTTTTTCTGGGAACCTAATACTGTTCTAAAAATAAAGAAAATAAAGTAGCTGGGCATGGTGGTGCATGCTTGTAATCCCAGTACTTGGGAGTCTGAGACAGGAACATCACAGGTTCCAGGACTGCCTCAGCAAATTAACAAGGCTCTCAGCAACTTAGTGAGAACCTATTTAAAAAAATAAAATGAAAATAGGGCTGGGGTGTAGCTCAGAGGTAGAATACCCCTGAGTCAATCCCTGGAACCACAATAAAAGATACGAAGGAAGGAAGGAAGGAAGGAAGGGAGGAAGGAAGGAAGGAAAGAGGAAAAGGGCTGGGTCTAGCTCAGTGGCAGAGTACTTGCCTAGCATGCCTAAGGCCCTGGATATCATTCCCAGTACTATATATATATATATATATATATATATATATATATATATATATATATATATATATTCAGCCAGACATATGAATTTTAACTTGAGAAATTTCAAATGCTAAGCAATGTTCGTGACTATGAGAAGCATGGAACATTCTTGAATTTATTTTATGAAGCTATTATTACCCAGAGTAGAATCATGAAAAAGACAAGATGAAGAGAAAGAAAGAAAGTAAAAAAGGAAGGAAGAAATGGAAGGAAGGAATTAAAAGAAGGAAGGAAGAAGGGGAAATTTTAAAGACCACAAATTAATCTCAATTATGAAGAAAAATATAAAATCCTAAAGATAATATTAGCAAATTCATCCCAGAAGTACATCAAAGAATATATCGTGATTTATTAGTTTTAATATAGAAATGTTTGTTTTTATACTAAAGACTAAGAATTTAACAAGAAATGTCAATTAGTCAAAGGACAGTGAAATCTGGAGATCAACTTGATAAAACCTGGAAAGTCATTCAATACATTTCTTCTTTTTTTCTTGGTAGAAAAACTTTAAAAGGCAATGAAAGAGTGTAGTTAAGAAGAAAAGAAGATATGGAATACTACTCAGCAATAAAGAACAAAATTATGTCATTTCAAGAAAATGGAAGGACCTGGAGAACATTATGTTAAGTGAGATTAGCCAGTCACAGAAAGTGAAGGGACATATGTTTTCTCTAATATGCACAAGCTAGGGAGTATAGGGATATATACCCATGTTTATAGCAGCACAATTCATAATAGCCAAATTATGGAACCAACCTAGGTGTCCATCAACAGAGGAATGGATTACAAAATTATGGGATATTCACACAATGGAATTCTACTCAGCAAAAAAGAAGAACAACATTATGTCATTTGCAAGAAAATGGAAGGACCTGGAGAACATTATGTTAAGTGAGATTAGCCAGTCACAGAACGTGAAGGGACATATGTTTTCTCTAATATGTGCAAGCTAGGGAGTATAGGGATACCAGAGGGACTCCAGATAATGGAGGAGAAACTTCAGTGGAGCCAGGGAGGTGGTCTAGGGGAAGGGGAGGGAGAAGAGTGAGGTCCATTAATGGAAATTCTACCATCGACAATGTGTACATATGTGAGAATACCAATGTCAACCTCAGTACTCTCTATTGGGAAGGGGGAAATGGGGAGGTGGGGGGGGCACAAAATGCTGAGTGCGTGTATGTAACTGTCAACATGATTTACATTATGATGTTAGACTATAATGCACTAATAAAAGCAAGCACATTAATAAAAAAAGAAAAAAAGAAGAATGTTTATCCAAACCTTTGGCTAATATTATACATAAGTGAAAAATATTTAAAAGCATTCATTAAAGTTAGAAACACTAACAATTACCATACCATGAGTACTAATATTTAGTAGTTTTCTAGAAGTTTGCACCAAAGTAAAAAGAAAACAAAAATAAATATAATGTATAAGACCCTGTAATGGAGATTTTAAAATATTGCTGTATTCAGATGCTTTACTATTATACACCCAAAAAGTCCAAGTTAAAAATTTTAAACAAGAAAATTTTCCAATTTCATACATCTAACTGAATACTGCTAATATATTAGAAACTGATTAATACATATGCACACACATCAAATAAACTTAAAAAGATTCAACAATGTTTTGGAGCATTTTTTAATCAAATTGCATAAAACATGACCACAGAGAAAGGAACCATGTGAAAATTTATTAGGGTGTATGTATCTAGTCTCCTCCAAATTTACATATGCATTCAATTTATAAGGATATAAATATACAGTTTATCTAAAATAAAAGACTAATAAATAGATTATTATTAAAAAAGAAAAAATGAACGAATAAGTTCCTGGCTTCTTTCTCTTTCTTTCTTTCTTCTTTTTTTTTTTTTTTTTTGTGGTACCGGGGATTGAACCCAGGGGCATTCTACCTCCGAGCTCCACCCCTAGCCCTATTTTTTATTCTTTATTTTGAAACAGAGTTTTATTAAGTTGTGGAGGGCCTCACTAAGTAGCTGAGGCTGGCTGCGAACCCAGATCCTCCGATCTCAGCTTCCCAAGTACTGGTGTTTCTTCTTTCTTTTTAACAATTATTTTGCTTGGTCTTGGAGAAAACACTCACTTCCAAGGTTATGTAAACAGCACCTTTTCCCTCCACCTCCTTCAGCAAGATGATTTCATACATTAGTAATGCAGTCAGATTAGTTTGTTACAGTCTCTATTCCATCCTAGGATCTCTAACCACCAAAATGACCATTCAAATGTTTGCATATATTAAGGTTTACTCTGTGTTTTAAGTTCTATGAATTGTTTTTGACTCCCAATCCTTGCTCTTGGAAGTTTTTTTAAATATACTTTTATTGGTGCATTGTAGTCTTATATCATAATGTAGTTCAGAGTGGTAAGGACAAACATGTACACAACTTTCCCCCAGCCCCCTCGACACGCCCTTCCTTTCCCTATATGTGATACTGAGGTCTTGGCTCTTTTGTATTTGAAATTTTTCTAGAAAATTTCACTAATTTTTAAATGAGTAAATACAAAAATGGGATGAAGTATAAAAGCAACGGGATATCAACTAACCCTTCAAAATGACATTTTATAACAAAGCACATCCAAATTTCCTTCATTAGAGGAACTGCCTCTCCAAATTATACCTCAATATTAGAATAACAAAATAGAGTCCTGATACAAGCAGATGTGCAGTTCCTCTGCTCCTGCAAGTCCTCAGTCTCTGTCTGTTTTCATGGAACCAATAAGGTTCCTATGTTTGAAAATAGCTGCTTTAGAACAATATTTAGTGGGAAGCAATAGTTTATAGGTTAATTTAGTGAAAAATAAACATATTGTAAAATAATCAAACATATATATGGCTTAAAATATTCCTTTAATACATGATGGAATAGATCTTTCAGCATTTTCTTTTTTTGTGTTTTTCTAATATGTTGAAGGATGCTGTATTATATTGTAGTAGGGAAAAATTTATAAACCCCTCACAAAGAGCCCAAGTGCATAAACCATAAACTAGATGTGGGAATTTGGGATATAAGAAGGGGGAGCCTGAATTATAATCATTAGCTGCTTGGTGACCTTTATTTGAATGTGATGGTAGCAACCTTTTCTATGAAACCCCTCCATAAATTTTATGGAGCTTAGAAAATGAAATTTTTTTCTCTGTTCAAAGTAGCAAACAAAAAAAAGTATTCTCCTGCACTGTAGGATAGAAGACTACTTTTTTATTTCCTGTATAATTAGAAGAGAATAATTACATAATTAGATGAATATTGATTGAGCTATTCCCAAGACACATACAATGAAATATTAGGAATGGCTGAGAGAGAAATTATTCATCTGATCTTGGATAAGTTGCTATATTTTATTTCTCTGTACTTCAATTTACTGATTTATAAAAATTTAATAGTCATATGTATATATGTAACTCATGGATCAACTCCACAATTTTCTGTGCCTTTCTGTTCCTCTGTAAACCACTCTTCTCATCCTGTCAATTTCAGTATTGTCTAAGAGAATGTAATGTGTCTCATATCTAGATATATAATTGTGTGTGTATAACTTTATTTTAGTGGCTATGTTAAAAATCAAAAGATAATTTTAATAGAATACATATTTAAGCTAATATATTAAAAATATTAGCAATTTAGCAAGTAATTAATTTAAAAAGGAGTAAAATGCATTGCCATTTTCCTTTCTTTTTCTTTTTTTTTGTGTATGTGTGGGGGAGGGGATTGAAACCAGGAGCATTCTACATCTGAGCTACATTCCCAGCCTTAGCTTTTTATTTTATTTATTTATTTATTTATTATTTATTTATTTATTTATTTATTTATTTATTTATTTATGTATTGGAAACAGGGTCTTGCTAGGTTGCTGAGAGTCTCGCTATATTGCTGAGACTATCCTTGAACCTGCAATCATCCTGTCTCAGCCTCCCAAGTACAGGGATTACAAGTGTGCACCACCAAGCCCAGCTTGTTATTTTGTTATTTTTCATACTGTCTTAAAATTGAGTGTGTGTATATATATATACACACTTAAAATATATGTGTGTGTATATATATATATATATATACATATATTACTCTTACAATATCTCTTAAGTGAGACTAGTCATAGTTCAACTTTCTAGTGGCCACATATGTCTAGTGACTGCCATAGCGGTCAGCCCAGGTCTAGAAGCTTTTCCTGTATTTTGAATATTCTTTTCTATCATATTCCCCCAATTCTATTTGAACCCCTCAATTAAATAGTTTTATTCCAAAGCTTTTTCACACAAATCTCTAAACTTGTATTATAAGTGTTTTAATAATCTAGGTGGAAATAAACTATATGAGGTAAGGAAGATAAAAATGTATCCTTATTATTCCAAGAAAAAATTCCAAGAGTTGTACCCTTACTTAGGGATTATCTCTGTATCTAGCTGTGCCACCAACTCTCATGTCCATGATTCTCTCAGAATGTTTACCTTCTAACTTCCAAACCTCTCTAGTCACCATTTAGGAAACAACCCCCCGTTATCTATAAGGGCTGACTTCACCACTCAGTTGTACAGCAAAATATTGCTTTTGAGTCTGAGATGCTCAAATAAGATGCAAACTTCAGTCTAAAGTCACACTCACAAAGCATTGTGGTCCCACAAACGAGTGGAAGCATTTTAAGTAGGGCCACTTTGAGAGTTTCTCAATCAGTATGATTTTTCAGTCTCATGCTTTTATTCTTCTAATTATCTATAATTCTCAAAGAACACACACAGATACACACATACACACACATACACCACTTGCCTTCTAAGGACAAACATAACTCTCGATACGAAAACAGTTTAAACCTACTTATAATTTGCATGGCTACTCTCGAACAAATGTGTAAGTAAATACTTCACACTCATGACATTCATTTCAAATTTTGTGCCCCCAGACCAACTAAGAGGAATAGGGTGCCATCCACACTCAGTTAATGATGGCAACCCCCTTAGCTGATAAAAACCAGACTTAAGCTATAAAAGCTTTGAATTTATTTTGTGTGGTACAGGAAAAGCAAATTTTCTCCCCAGTATCTGTTAATATATACGTCACCATTCTTTCAGCTATATTCTAAAAGATTGACCAGGTAACTCACCTGGGGTTTCTGGGGTTACAACCCTCATGACTCAATTATATCAACTCCAAACATTAATAAATGAGCTCTTTAGGGGACATTTTATGTCCAACTCTAACATTTAGGAATTGTGTTCTAGCCACTCCTACTTCATAAGTTAATGTGAGAATCAAAAGAAAAAACTGTGAAGTTCCCA